>JAWQFJ010001552.1:0-15000 GCA_034096865.1 Theodoxus fluviatilis
AAAACATTGTTTTTATAAAACTTGGCCCCAAGCTACAATGGTAAACTTTATTGGAAAATATAATAGATACCATTAGAGTTCAAAATTAAAAAGTTCCAGCTTTAAAGCAAATTGTTCAAGGTCCGAAACCAATCTGACTGGACTATACGTACGAGGAGGTAAACATGAAGTGAACAGAGTGTGCATTGTTGAAGTGACTTGACTCATGCTTTTGTCATAATGTCTATAGCAAGAAAAGGGAGTGGACGTGTGTGTTTGTATGTGTGTGTGTGTGTGTGTGTGTGTGTGTGTGTGTGTGTGTGTGTGTGTGTGTGTGCGCGCGTGCGTGCGCATGTGTATGTGTGCATGTGTAATCGTGTGTGTGCGTGTATGTGTGTGTCTTTGTATCTGTGTGTGTGTCTGTGTGTGTGTGTGTGCGTGCGTGCGTGCGTGCGTGTGTGTGTGCCTGCCGGGGTGGGACTCAGTTATCAATTGGAACAGAGTTGTGACAGTCCAACCGACATTGTGCTCTCTCGTGAGTTACTGGATGGCCCTAAAAAGGCACATTTAGTGCCACCAACCTGCCATACGTACGCTACGCTGAAGCCTCGCGAGACGTTGCCTTCGATAGCGAACGCTGGCATCAAGCAGACCTTCTCTGGGCCATCCAATATCTCACGAGAGCGTACAATGTCGGACGTGCTGTCGGGCCTGTTTAAAATGATGACTACAGTATAGTTATGTCTGTGTGTATGTATGCATCTTTGTGCATGAGCAACCGTCCGTCCATCTCTCCACCAGCGTATATGAGTGCCCCTCGCTTCCTCCCTTCCTTCCCTCCTCTAACACCCCACCACCCCCTCCCCAGCTCTCTTTCTTTCTGTCTCCTCTCTTTCCGTACCTCAGCCCATGTCTCGATGTGCCCCCCCCCCCCCCTCTCTCTCTCTCTCTCTGTCTCTGTCTCTGTCTGTCTGTCTGTCTCTGTCTGTCTCTGTCTGTCTGTCTCTCTCTCTCTATCTCTCTCTCTCTGTGTGTCTCTCTCTTTCTCTCTGTGTCTCTCTCTCAGTCTCTCTCTCTCCCTCTCTCTCTCTCTCTCTCTCTCTCTCTCTCTCTCTCTCTCTCTTTCTCCCTGCCTCCCTCTCTTTCTCCCTCCCTCCCTTTGTCTTGATATGAATCCATGAATCTCTCATTGCCCAATTTCAGACTCCAGTCCAGCAGAGGTCAGAGGACGCGAGACGCTGCCCGCTGCCCCCAGGCACTCCATGGACAGGCTGCAGGGACGCTCTGAGCTGATGAAGCTGGACACGGCCTCCTTTTCGCCTGCAGCTTTTCGTCCCGTCCACCCTCGCCCTTCCCCAGCATCCTACTTCCCTTCCACCGCAGATGACCCGCTTCTCTTCCAAAACATCTCCCCCTTGAGACTTCTCCACAGGGAAAACTACGGTCACCGACCACCCCTTGTATCTCCTGCTGATTTTACCCGCTTTGGAATGAAATCGCGGACATTCAGCGATTGGGACTCACCGAAATCCTTGTTCTTCCGAAGAGGTGAGTCAGAATCAGGCAACGGCTACGATGTTTTCTCGGTCAGAACGGGTTTTTCAGACGACTATTTTCTCCGACCTCAGGACTTCACTCTGAATCATCCGTTTGGGTCGTCTGCTCGCACGATGACGCCGCCGCCCAAACTGTCCCCGACAGGGCCAGAGTGGAAAAGCTCGCCATCGTTCCAAGATCGAGAGCAAGATTGTCGTCACTGCAGCGGCGCAGAATCTCCAATGCCCGTTCTTAAGCCTGCAGTGGTTCCATCTCGGATCAAAGAAATAAGCGATGGTGACGACGTTGATGAAGATGGCAGCCATTGCAGCTCCCACAATGAAAAGGTCGCGGGAAACGCAGCCAGAGGTCAAGATGGTGAATCATGGATAACTGATGAATCTTCTCTCAGTGACCGAACCGATTTGAAACGACGGTACTCAAACGAAAATGAGATCGAAGACAGTTTTCCAATGAAATGGAAAGACGATTTTTCATTCGGTCAACGCATCGTGAAAGAGGAGACACCTTCTCCCGAGTTTCCGTCAGATGAATCAAGCTTGACGGCTACCACAGCTGAAATCAACAACAACATCGAAACACCTCAGCTTGAAGAATCCAAGATGGCGGTGGAAGGAACCAGAGACGGAGAGGAATTCGCCTCGAGACTCGTAAAGCCCTCCGCGGAGGAGAGCACTCCGAGAAGGAAGCGAATCCGAACCTCCTTCTCTCAAACCCAGCTCCACGCCATGGAGGCTCTCTTCTGCCGTTCCCACTACCCGGATGTCGAGATCCGAACTCAGCTGGGCTGTGAAGTCGGATTGGACGAAACTAAAATTCAGGTAATATCACTGCAATACATCATTTCCAGTTCTGCATATACGTGTGTGTGTGTGTGTGTGTGTGTGTGTGTGTGTGTGTGTGTGTGTGTGTGTGTGTGTGTGTGTGTGCTCTTGCGCACGCGTTCACGCGCGCCCCGAGGCGCGAGCGTGCACGCATCTGAGTGTCATGTTCGCGTGGATATGTACTTTTTCGCCCGCTTGCTTGATCATTGCTCTTACACACGGTTTTCTGAATGGAATCGAATGCTACTTGATGCTGCCATCGCACGTGATTTCCTTACTTGCATGGAATGATTGATTCTACAAGTTGCCATGCCCTCCCTGACACTGGACTTCCTTCTCCACAGATCTGACCTCTGTAGGTTGGGGGTAAGAATTGACCCCCGCGTCCATTCTGTGCCATTCGTAAAAGAAAAAAAGACCAGGGAAATGGATATCTGTCTGACCTTACTCCTACAACTCTAGAGATTGTAATGGTCTGTCCCATAATTTAGCCTTCAAAGTCTCGTAAATCAGAAGTGGGTATGAATTCATTTGTTCATCCATCCATCCGTCCGTCAGTTCATTCGTCTGTTCCTTCATTCGTTTTCATCGTTCTCATTTATTGATTTGTTCGTCCTCACTCATTCGCTTGATTCGTTCGTTCCTTTAATCATTTATAAATATGTTCTCATTCATTCGTTTGTTCTCATGTATTCATTAATCATTGGTTCATTCATTGATTTATTAATTATTCGTTCATTCATTTATTCCATCATTTATACGTTCATTTATCCGTTCATTTATTTGTTTTCATTCATTCATTCATTCATTCATCCATTCATTCATTCATTCGTCCACCCATCCATTCATTCATTTCTATTCATTCACCCATTCATTCATTGTTTTCATTCATTCATTCATTCATTCGTCCACCCATCCATTCGTTCATTTCTATTCATTCACCCATTCATTCATTGTGTTCATTCATTTATTCATTTATTCATTCATTCGTCCACCCATCCATTCATTCATTTCTATTCATTCACTCATTCATTCATTGATTTCATTCATTCATTTGTTCATTCATTCCACAGATCTGGTTCCAGAACCGCAGGGCCAAATGGCGAAAGGTGCACAAGCTGTCCAGGTTTGGAGGTCTGCAGGACATCACGGCCTCGGACTACGTGCCAGCACCCACCACGGCCGTCGCCTCCTCTGACGTCAGTAGCGTCACCAAGTCACGTGACACATGCCATGACGTGGCACGACGTAACATCGCAATACAAGACGTGATGATACGTGACACGACGTAACACTGCAAGACATGACGAGACAATACAAGAAACGACGTAACATTACATGACACGGAGTAACGTAATGTAACGTGAAGTGGATGGATGGATGGATGGGAATTGAATGAATGCAACGAACGAACGAACGATTGATCGAGCAAGTAAACAAACATCTCCGGTTTTTTAAATTTTCTCTCTCCACCAATGCCCCCCTCCCCCTTCTCCCCTCTCCTGCCCTCGTTCCCCCTTCCATCCTCCCTCTTCCCCTCTTCCCTTTCCCCCTCCATCCATTTCTCATTCTCCCCCCCCCCCCCCCCCCCCCCCGTCTCTCTTTCTTATACACAATTCAAGCGTGCCAGTAATTGAATACAGCGGTAAAAAAACCCAGCCAACCAAAGTAATGAACGAATAAACAAACAAATAAACGAACAAACCACCTTAACCAGTACGGACCTAAGTATTACCTTTCATCGTAGATTTTTACTGATCTGAATTTTCAGACTAATGATAGAGACTGACCTTGCCTCCTTATATCGAGTTCCAATCTTCTTGCAGATGACGCGCAGGCTGGTAGACCACAGCAAGTTTCCCCTACCACCTGCCATGGACCACTTCCTTCCCTTCCCGCCCTCGGCCTTGAACTCCATCCGACCTCTGACCTCTGCCCCGATGGACTCCCTTCCCTCCAGGGTGCACCCGGGGATGTTTGACCCCCCTCTGGTGCACTGTGTACCCTTGCCCTCATCGCCTTACCCCGACCCCCGTGTACCTGGCCCAATTTTTTTCCCCTCCCTGCTGATGTGCCAGACTTTCGAGACCATGGGGACGATGTTCGGAAGAGTTCAGGGCAGCAGGCGTCAAATCGGTAGAGTTACCCGCTCTGACCTTGAGCTCGACCAAGTCAAGGACGTCCCGAGGTCACGCTCCGAAACGGCATCTGAAGTGACTGTCCACGAAGTATAAATCTGTGTCAATGGTTTACCTATAACACACGGGCACACACAACACGCACACACACACACACAGACACACACACACACACTACACAAACTACACACACACACACACACACACACTACACATACACACAAACTACACACACACACACACACACACACACACACACACACACACACTACACAAACTACACACACACACACACACACTACACATACACACAAACTACACACACACACACACACACACGCACTCACACACACATTCACACACCAAACTGACCCGCAGGAGGGACAGCGGCCATTTTGCACGAAGTCTTGGCAGGACATCGTTAATCAAGCGCATGCATTGTGCAGGTTTGAAGAACCAGGGTAATGCAGAGAGTCTGTGTGCCTATGTAGTCGTTGGAGGTTCATTGAAAAGAAATGATTGCGCTGATGAAGGACTTCACATGGAATTGCAAAGACGTGATGATAACATGATGCTAAATAATTTTGTCTTTTTTTTTGCAGCCTGGTTGCATGCTACTCATGCCGTCATGGAGCCGAGGTTGTGTTAAAATTAAATTCTCGTGGCTCTTTGACCGAAGGGAGATGGGTGGGTGGGGTGGTGGTGGTGGGGAGCAATAAAAACCGCTGGCGCTGAATCTCCAGGTTTTGGCATTAAAAAAAAGAAGAAGAAGAAAAAGATCGGGTTCGAACCAGCAACCTCTCGAGAAAAGAGGGAGAAATAAACAAACAACCCCCCCCCAAAAAAAACAAAAAAAACACAACAGGTCGGGTTCGAACCTGCAACCTCTCGAAAAAAGAGGGGGAAAAAACACCCCAGTAAGGTTCGAACCCGCAACCTCTCACGTGTACAACAATGGGTGGGGTCTCTCTCTCTCTCTCTCTCTCTCTCTCTCTCTCTCTCTCTCTCTCTCTCTCTCTCTCTCTCTCGAATACCAACATACATCTTTAGAAAAGCTTCTGTGCGGATTCGAATCTGTACACGCATCCCGTACAACCATGCATGTCCCAGCGAAAAAAAAAAAATCCAACGCGCTACCGAGTGAGCTAATCCGGAAATTCTAAAGTTAAGATTTGTAAAGCAGATATAAAATTATTTCCTGCAAACCCCCTCGGTTCGTATTTTGCACTGTAAATTGTAGAAAAATGGATGATAGTTCATGAAATTTGAGTGGTCTTGTACATTTTAGGATACTCAAGGTCTATTTCTGCCAAGTTTAATATCGATTCACTGCCAATAGGCCACGTGAACAGAACTTGGTAGTGTAGGCCTACTCTATCGCACTGCCTCTGAGACGGAGTGGCCGTTCTAAGAGTCGGACCGGCCGCGCGGGTGGAGACACCAATTTTGACTGTAAAACGGTATTTGTTTAAGCAAAGGCGATTTTTGTTCTGGGGAGGATCATGAAAACTAGTGAGCGCTCGTTCAGCGTGGGAGAAACGCTGCTGGCGACGGGAGTGAAGGAAAAGGCGAAATATTGCCATTCCGTCAAGGGACATTTTAGGGGGGTGTTTTCGAGTTTACGACCTAAAAGGTCACTTTCTTTTCAAACATCGATTCTGAAAATTTGATACATTCAATCGGACCTAACCTCCAGTAAGTGTGCAAAATGTCACGGAAATCCGTCTAGTAGTTTTTGAGATATCAGCCGTTAAGTCGGGACAGACACACAGACAGACAGACACACACACACACACACACACACACACACACCCACACAAACACAAACACACACACACACACACACACACACACACACACACACACACACACACACACACACACAGACAGATAAAGCTGTGATGACCTCCAGTAAACCTGAAGGGATAAAAGTAGGTGTGTGTTTTTTTATCGCAAAAACAAAGGATTATTGTTGTGATCACCCAAGCTTCTAAAGTAGACATTAGTAGTCGTCAAGCATTGTGAAATGTGACTGGCACAATTGCAGCACATACAATATTTTTCATTGCGACATCTTGCCAAAATTAATGTACCGCACTTGCTGCTGCACATAGATTGTAGAAGCCTTATCATTCATGTACACGAGCGTTACTGTTTGTTGTATTTACTTCAAACTATAAATTAAAAATGTATAACGTTTCTTGTTGCTGATGTTAGAGTACGTTTAAATTATAATTATCGTTTGACTATAACTGACGCTTGGAATTTCTGTGAAGAAAGGTTATTGTGAAAATAGAATAAACATTTTTTCTCTCATAAAAACGTGATTGTTAGTTGCTGTAACCAAATAAAAACCGCTTACATATTATGTTATGATTTCTAAAGTATATCTTTATGTTATACAATAAAATATGTTAATACCTGATTCAATACGTAAAAATAATTTTGATACCCATCGTTGAAAAAGGGACACAGAAAGAACACACCGTCTAGGAAATAAATAGCAAATACACGCTGTCACGACTGTAAAGTCAATCTGTTTCATTTAGGAAACTGAGAACTGGTTGTGTTAAAGAATAGTGGAACCGCACTCTTTTCACTTTTGGGCAGTAAAAAAAACTTCTGCCTCCTCTACTCAGCCTGGTGTAAAACGTTTACGATGCAAATCTTGGCGAAAACAAGTCAACGCAAACCACAGCTCCAAGACAGAAGAACTTAAAATGCAATGGAATATTTCGCTAGCATTCTCCCCCCTAAGTTCACAGTAAAAACTCCGAGGTGATGAATATGCATGAGGTCACTCGAAGTGGTGTCCCATTAATTAACCCCTCAATTTGTGTATTCCCGTTCTCGTGTCCCCGCAGGCCATGCTTCCCTCACTGCAGTTCTCTGCCAGCAACAGCGCTCTTGTTGCAGCGACCCTAGCGCGAGATTTCCCTCAGTGACGGAAGAGCTGCGTTCCGTAGAACAAAGTCGCAGTCACCGATAGCGACTCTAGCGCGAGATTTCCCTCAGTGACGGAAGAGCTGCGTTCCGTAGAACAAAGTCGCAGTCACCGATAGCGATCCTAGCGCGACATTTCCCTCAGTGACGGAAGAGCTGCGTTCCGTAGAACAAAGTCGCGGTCACCGATAGCGACTCTAGCGCGAGATTTCCCTCAGTGACGGAAGAGCTGCGTTCCGTAGAACAAAGTCGCAGTCACCGATAGCGATCCTAGCGCGACATTTCCCTCAGTGACGGAAGAGCTGCGTTCCGTAGAACAAAGTCGCGGTCACCGATAGCGATCGAAGCGTCCCCTGGAAGCTTTCGCAGCGAGTTTTCATTGATTGCTGGCGCTGCTGCTGCTGCTGCTGTTTCTCTCGTGGTCATTTTTGATCATCATCATCTCGGTATTACAACTGGATCGAAAGACGCTATCAGATGAATGTCCCAACGACAATGTGTCATTTGTCCGCCATAAAACAATAACAACAATAAACAATGAAACATACACACACACAAAGGTCGAATGAGTGTGTTTATTTGTCTGGTGTGGCTTAATTAAGCCCGTCTCCCACCCCACCCTCTCTCTCTCTCTCACCTCTCTCTCTCTCTCTCTCTCTCTCTCTCTCTCTCTCTCACACACACACACACACACACACACACGTGCGCGCGCCCTGAGAGAGAGAGAGACAGAGAGAGAGAGAGAAAGAGAGAGAGAGATAGACAGAGAGAGAAGGAGAGAAAGAGAGATAAAGAGAAAAAAAAAGATACATTAGTTGTCTCTTTAAGTCATTTGGAAAATGAAACCAGCTTCCGCCAAAGTTTTACACGAAGTTTTAGCAGCACTGCAATCTTGAGGTCAGTGTGTCACTCGTTGTAAAGACGCAAATATTGTTCTCAATAAATAGCTAGTAAACGTCTATTTTCACTCTAATTATAACCGCACTATGTCACGAATGCGTTTTCCTGAATGTTTTAGGTCATAGTAAAACATTCAAAATTACCTTGGTGAACATGCTTTTTTCTGGAATATGCATGAATAAATTAATAAAATTGTGATTGAAATATATCTAACTTTGTCATTTTTTCCTACTTAAGTCTTGTTTTCTCACGCATGGTCACGATTAGTAAACAAAATTGAAATTCAACAACAACAACGAGACTAACAGCAAAAAACCCACACACAACAATAATGACAACATAATGAACAGAAAACTGCATCAACATGATCAATTGCAGCAGCGGCGGCAACAACAAATCAATAGCAACTGCGCCGAAAACCACAGTTCACTTGTCATTTTTACAAAATAAAACAATTTCGCTGGGGAGACAAAATTGTTGAAATCAAAAAAAGTTTCGTCAACAGCGCACATAGTCTCTTGCTGGTTTGAATGGGGTGGGGGGGGGGGGGGGGCCCTGTATCGTCCCCCTATTAGCCAACAATAGGTGGCGATTACCTCCAATACAGTCCGCAACAAGCCCACCGTTCCGCACACTCGTAAATACATCAAACCCTTGTGGGAGATAGGGGTGGTCGCGAGTTTACAGGGAGAGAGGTTCATGTCAATAGTGGGTGCGCTCCGCAGTTCGACCACCCCGAAGAAGGGACGTGAACGCTGAGGAACAAGAAACGGTCACCGTATATCACGAGCTTTATTGGCCTCATCGACCTGGTCATGTTCCACAGGTGTGCTGTCCTGTGGGGCGGGGGTAGTAATAGACCTATTGGGTCTTCCTAAGCGATTCGTAAAAGGCGAATGAGATGGGACATAAAAGCCTTAACTCGGTCGTACTCTGACCATTACTACTGGTTTTGTAGTTATTGGCCTTATATAGCCTACAAAGGGAGATAGGCCGTAGTGTTTCATTCATCCGTTTTTCATTCATCCTCATGTGTTCTGGGTGATGCCAGCGCTGAGAGAGGTACAAGCCACGATCTAAGTCTAAAACAAAGTTTTAAAAAAGGTAAAGGTGTTGCGTTTATGTAGGGACTTATGCGCTGCACCAGGGACTCAAACCGCATTACACTTTACCCCCAGATCACTGGGCCGTGTGATAAATATTTTACTGGCAAATGCCTCAGAGACAGTCAGATAAGACGCACACAGCCAAGTACAAGCACCCTCCCCAATCCCAGGGTGGTATTCCAACTCGGTGCTATCTCACAGCCGCTTCAAGCACTCACCGCACTATAGGGTAGCATCACAACTGACAACTGCTCCACATTGCTCGCACTCAAACACACAACACAAGGTACAACATTAGGTTGCTTGCTAAAACGAAGACAGTGATTGAAACAGAGGCAGGTGAAATGGAGCAAATTACCGAATCAGTTCAGTTCAGTTCAGTCTCTCAACCCTGAGATGGGTTGTTGAGGCACCACTGATGACTTTCGGACAATCTTCCTCCATCGATCTCTATCCTCTGTGACTCGCTGTGAGTCAGCAAAGGTCAAGCCTGTCCACTCTTTGATGTTGCCTTCCCACCTCTTTTTCTGCCTGCCTCTCCTTCTCCCACCTGGTACGGTACCTTGCAGCATGGTCTTGGCCAGCCCACTGCCTCTTGACACGTGACCGTACCACTTCAGCTTTCTGCTTTTCACGATTGAGAGCAGGTCTTCGTACTGTCCAAATGCTCTCGTGATCCTGTTGCTGACTTCCTCATTCGTGACATGGTCTTTATATGAGATGTTCAGAATCTTGCGGTAGCATCTCATTTCCAGGGCTTGTATCCGTCTCTGTAGTTGAGATGTGAGTGTCCAGGACTCGCATGCATACAAGAATACGGAGATGGTCAGCGTGCGCATGAGTCTGATCTTCGACGCGAGAGTGATATTTCTGTCACGCCATATTGGCTTCAACTTTGCCAATCCTGCTGTTGTTTGTGCTATCCTGGACAGTATCTCTGGTTTGGACCCTTCATCAGTCACGATAGATCCCAGGTATTTGAAGTTGTTCACAGCTTCCAGTTTTTGGCCCTTCACTTTGATTTCCACTTTGAAGCCCCGAGAATTGTTCATCACCTTGGTCTTCTCGGCGCTGATCTCCATGCCATATGCCTGTGAGGTCTTGTCCAGGTGCTCGACAAGACTAGTCAGCTCCTCTTCACTTCCTGCTAATCCATCAATGTCATCAGCAAAACGTAAGTTGGTGATCTTTCTGCCACAGATGCTGATTGATCCTTCGTGGTCTGCTAGGGCATCAGTCATTATCCTTTCGAGGAAGAGGTTGAAGAGTGTGGGGGAGAGTAGACAGCCTTGTCTGACTCCGACCGTTGTCCTGAACCATTCGCCTGTGGTACCATTGAACAGGACTGCGCTGGTCGCTCTGTCATAGAGATGTTCGACGACTTTGATGATCTTGGAGCTGATGTTGTAGCTTCTCATTGTGGCCCACAGCGCAGCATGCCAGACTCTGTTAAATGCTTTCTTAAAGTCTATAAAGACATGGTACAGATCTTGTTGGTGTTGTAGATGTTTCTCACACAGGACTCTGAGATTGAAGATCTGTTCGGTGGTGCTCCTACCTGGTCTGAAACCTGCCTGCTCTTCAGCAATGATTTTCTCTGCCTGAGGTTTTACTCTGTTCAGCAGTACTTTCAGCATGACCTTGCTGGGATGGCTGATCGTCGCCCGGGTCACCAAGGACCGCGCCCACCGTTGCAGATCAGGACGGAGGTGATAAATGTGTTACTAATGCCAAGAGAGTCAAGATCAGAGGAAGAGAACATTTTACAACAGGTACATGGAACATCAGAACGTTGCATGCAGAAGGGAAAATCGAAGAGCTTACGCATGAGATGGCAAGATACCGATGGAACATTCTCCGACTTTGTGAGGTGAAATGGACAAACTTTGGGGAAACGTCAACCCATGAAGGGCACAAGCTGTTTTACAGCGGTAGAAACGACAAATTACCGAATAGGAACATGCAAATTAACCCCTTGTTCTTGATAATTGCTTTCTAGTAGTACAATACGCACATTTCTCTTCTGTGTTATACCCTGTTTTACCTATCCCACTCGTTCTCAAACCACCCAGAACTGCACTCTGCACTGTATGATTTATTGCAAGATTCAGTCGTCAAAGATAGCGTCAGTGCTCCACCCTTGAGTCGGTGTTTCATCCCTCCCTCTTCCTCATTCCCCTTTTCCTCCTTTACCCTGTGGTTGTTTGTTTGTGTCGTGTGTAGCAATGAAAAAGTTATCTACGTCGACAAAAAAGGGACAGATTTTTCACATCGTGTCAATTCATAAGCAAGTTGTTAACATGAATATGAAAACAATGACAACTCTGTTATTTTCGTCACTTTGTTTCAAGTAATGAAGACTTGATCTATTACGCTTTTTTAAAGTGATAACTTTTTCAGTCACAGTGTAGCTAGAGCTGTATTATTCATGCTTTTTATTTCATTTTCAAGTTGTGTTAGAATTCCCGTTTCATTGTGTATGAGGGTGAGAATAGGATATAGAGACCTGTCCAGACCACTGTAGTTCAACGTGCTGTCTCTCATCTGTTCCCATACTTGTGTGAGTTGATTGTAACTGCAAAGATACGTGAGAAGGGGTGTTTCTCTCACACTCTATTGCTGCCTTAGAGATATATGTTTTTCAGGCAGACTCTCTCTCTCTCTCATCCGGCACTATGTTCGACTTCTTTTGCGGTGCTTGAGAGCACATCAAATTTTACAGTTTATTCATCTAATGTACCATGTACTATCTGTAATATTAAATATAAACCTAGTGTTTATCCTTATTAATCATCTCATATATGGCAACCTGCACTCCATGAGTTGTAACCTGTAATATTAAAAGAAAACGATGAATGAGTACCTGATTTAATTGGCACCGTAAACATTTTACTGGTCATTTATTTATACACGAATCACTTTTGGAATTCATTCATTGGCGCAGAATGTACTTTGACTAACGCACTTTCCAATGGAGTAAAGTTTGTCATTTGGGACTGTTGATTTAAGACACAAACAGTTGTTAAAACCTGTTATGTCAGAAAATTTTGCTTTTTGTTAGAAATTCCGTCTGCTCTCGTGGAAGTCCGCGCAGAGGCTATTAAAGCCAGTGCAGGACGGAGGCCACGGAGGCCACAGGGAGGTCATTCCCGCAGGCCGTAGCCATGTCCTGCGCTGTCTGTTATCAGGAATAAAGACGGAGAAATGTGATGCCACGTCTTCTTGTCTGCTGATTCCTTGGAGGGAGTGAAGGGAGTGAGACAAGTACACCGTCTCTACACCCCCTGCCTGCTCGAGTCATGCCACACCCCGGCCACACAGCACCGCGCTTCAACTGCAAAAATACCGAGCAGATATCCAGAGCAAATCCAGCTGTTAGCTGTGGTCTTTCGCAGTGTGTTTTGGATGACACATTGCATGCAGATTACGTATTCCTTCTTCCAGCCATCCTGGAATTATGAAACATAAGTCGTGACCCTTTTTCAGTAGTGTTCGTTGTATGGCATAGAAAATAAAATGCGCGTGACTTTAAAAACAATTCAACCTGTCTCCTACACGATGTGATAAAACTAAAACAACGACAATCAGAACAACAGCAATGAAGTCGACGACGATGACGACAACAACAAAATAGATGACGTGCAACCCCTTCTGCTGCCTGTGTCCAATTCGTCCAGGGAAAATGGTGCATTGCACTGGATGGCTGATCTTCGCGGAATCGTCTTTATGCCTTTCGTTCGCTCCTCTTCCTCGCACCATCAGTATTCAAACGGGGAGGGGCCGCTATTGCGGAGGGTCGCTATTGCGGGATTTGTTTTGGTCAAAAGTTCTTCAGCAGGCCATTTTGATTCTTTTGTCCTAAAACACCTAAAAAAAACATAACATTTTTGTTACTTAAAAAACTTAGACAATAACGGGTGAAGCTTTATACTCTAACTCCATTCCACGTTTGACTCTCAACGGGTGGACCCTACGCCCTAACACCAGGGCCCGACGCTGATGTTGGACACAAACGTGACAAAAAGTAACGCGTCCGAGTTTAGGTGAAACTCCCCGGACAGGCTAAGTCATTCAGCGTGGCTGAGACTAGTGAATATAGTCTCAGCAACAGGTTGGTCACGTGATAGCCTAAATTCTTCCATAACATGCATACCACCGTTCTGAACAGCCACGCTGAATGCCATATCACATCGTGAGTGTATTCCTCCGCTTGTTGTGATACACTCCATACTGGCAGCCATTTTTCCGTCAGTTCATTTTCTAAACATCGATTTCCCATGAATGTAAAACTTGTATGCGGTAAAATTCGAATCACAAGAGTGTAATATTGTGAACTCTACTAATTATAAGGACTTTGAATACAACAGCAATATTTATACTTCATTGAGCGAGTAAGGCAACCAATCCCGTCTGCATAATCTTCGATACACACAGAAACCCACTGAGTGCTTTTGCTGATGAGGAATCATTAATTTAATGTATGCTTAGAAGGATAAAACTTAGAAAAACTGCTTCTGAGCTATCCGATAATATCGAACTTCGGAATCGGACGGATTCCTACAGAAGAAACTTCTATTCGATTAACGTTCAACACAGACGGAATGTAGGTTAAATCACTTACTGACTCCATCAGTAGATACACGAATGATCGAAGTGTGGAGCTCGTCAAACAGTGTGAAGGCAGTTAGACCACAGGTTCCGGCCAGAAAGCATTTACTTGCGAGAGTATAACCATAGATTCACGAAACCATCCCGGACCCATAGGAATCCTTTTTGCTGCGTAGGTCCAAAGATCGCGTGTATTACCAAAGACTATTCATAACTGTATAATCTTTGGTATTACTATACACAATCGCACGTGCTCAGGGCAGTTTGCAACCTTATAGACACGTTCGCGCTAAAAGTAGTTCTCAAATGATTTCCTGAAAATCTCATAGATTAGTTTTATTAGAACACCAAATTTGTGTTTATCTATCGGGATAAATAATTGGAGTGAAATAGAATCGCCTCTTTTTACTCTCAATGGTCTTCTGATCATGTTGAATTTTGATTGGTAGAATCAATGGAATGTGGAGCCGAAGTCACGTGACCAACCTGTGTCAGAGACACTATGATCTCTGTGTTCAGAATGAGGCTAAGTCAGTCAGGCGGGGTGGCGGGTGCGGCCTAGGCTGAGCGCTATCGGTAAAACCCGAAAAAATTCTTTTTTTTAAGTAACAAAAATTTTATGTTTTTTATGCGTTTTAGGACAAAAGAATCAAAATGGCCTTAAGAACCTTTGACCAAAAAAAAAATAATCCCGCAATAGCAGCCCTTCGCAATAGAGAGCCGACTCCATTCAAACAGTGCCACTTCGTATCAATACAATACAAGTGCTGTGGTCTAGGCCCCGTAACTGCATTAAAATACGTATCAATTGTCTGTCTACAGTCGCCCCCCCAAAAAAAATAGACGCCGCCCGAGATTGTTAAAACAAAAGGAAAAACTGAACGACGCATTATTTTGTGTTCTAAGAGTAAAACTTTTACTTCATACTGGGTAATGTCAAAACCG
>JAWQFJ010001552.1:27500-40000 GCA_034096865.1 Theodoxus fluviatilis
CAGCGAATTAAAATTTGACGTCGCAGCTATCTCTGTGTGAATTGATATTGATTAGGAATGATTACAGGAACGAGATGCTTAGTAAGTTGTACATGTAACGTAATAGGAGAAATTCAAGACTAGGGAAGACGCAAAAATGGCCATACAGCAATTAGCAGTAGCAGTAGTAGTAATAGTAGTAGTAGTAGTAGTAGTAGTAGTAGTAGTAGTAGTAGTAGCAGTAGCAGTAGCAGTAGAAGCATTAGAAATAGTAGCAGCAGCAGTAGCAGCAACAGCAGCAGCAGTATTAGTAGTAGTAGCAGAGGTAGTAAATAGTAGTAGTAGTAGTAGTAGTGTCACGACTCAACTACGTGGTGGGACTTTAAGTCCGCTCCCGGTCCTGGACAATGCACCTTTAAGAGTTTTTGCAGTGTCAGCACTTGCTAAACTGCACCGTGTCGCACGTGCAATACAAGCCGTCATGTGGCAGAACGTGCAAAACATTTCTTTTTGCGGGAATGGACCCTATATATAGGGTCGTGTATTTCGCAAAGGGGGGACTTTGGGAAACAAGATTTTTCGTCGGCCACGGTGTGTTTGTGCCTGAGCCGCGTCTCCGGGGGCCGCTGTGCCGGTGGGTAAGGCCTGGTTTTTGGCTTACCGGTCTGGTTGTGTGTGTGGATTCGTTTCTGAGCGGCGTCTCAGGGGGCCGCTGTGCCTGGTTGGCAAGACCTGACGTTGGCTTGCCGGACTCTTTTCTACGTTTTGTTTTGTTGGGTCAAGGCTTTGAGCTTGGACCATTGTGACGGACTGTAGCTCTTCTTGTGCGATAGTCATTTGGCTTAAAGTGGAGCTTCGTGGTGTTGTGCTTTGGAGGATTGTGTTGTGCTTTGGAGGATTGTGGTGTGTTTTGGAGGTTCGTGGTGTGCATTAAGGTGGGGGATTGATTTGCGCGTTATGGAGGAATATTGTTTTGTGCATTGATGGTGGAATATTGTTTTGTGATTTGGAGGTGAAGTGTTGGTGATTTGTGAATTGATGGTGGAATATTGATTTGTGCTTCGGCAGAGGATTGTTCCTGCATTGACCATCTCTTGGTTTCATGTTATTAAATTGTTTCATTTTCTTGATTCATATTTTGTTTGGCATTATTTGAGTAGAGTGTGTCAAGTCTGTGGACAATTGGGCAGTTTTCCCTTTTAAAATTTAACATCTGCACGGGACTACAATTCCCATCAGTAGTCGTACACCCGGGCCGTGACAAGTAGTAGTAGTAGCAGTATTAATTGCTGTAGTAGTAATGGACCTTATTCACGCGACCCGCCATTTTGGTTTTAAAACGAGGCAGATAACGCGAACATGTCGACATGGCTGACACGTTGAAGACAACAGAGGGGTTAGCACAGCTTCAACGACAAAATCCTTTCTGCAGTGGAGGTGACCGGCATTGTTAGATCAAAAACTATTCAAAAATAGTCACAATAGACTATCGTAACGTATAATTTCTGCACAAAACCCGCAGAAGATAAGTAAACAAACCACACCGTACATACCTAGCAGACGAACACGATCGAACCATAGCCACTACCCCAGCAGACGATCGAGCTAGTGTGATATAATGTTTCCTGTAAAGCTCGAATGCGTGGCAGCAGATAACTGTTTAGTTCTGGCTTGAATTGACAATTTTGTTTCCCTGGTCAGGCGAGGACAGAAAATTCACGATCATCCAGTCGATGAGTGCACGATCAACTTAATTGCCGCATTTGGCGTAATGTAACAAATAAGATGATGACAAGAAAATGGCATTAAAGCACAAAACAAAGTTTCATGACAACCAAAATCACCGATTACATTGATAACTGACCATTTTTACACTTACAACTATGTGCTCAAACCGTACAAAGCAAACAAAACACACTGCGGGGAGTGTCCCGGACAGGCATCAACACTTAAGTGCACGAGTGATCATTTCGCTTTGCTCTCATTTGTTTCATCTGCTCCGACATGGTAAGCTGGCTATGCCAAGAAACCAACATCTAAATCAGAGTTAGTTGACAAAGTGACAAAGTTACGCATCACAAAACAAAATTTAAATGTATAGACCAAAGCTGATCAGCTTCGCCCGTGATCACACGCTGACCTCATGACAATTAAGCTGGCCAATGAGAGGCAAGGAACGAAACGGCCGTCTCTTTCCGTGGTTTTCATTGGTTCGAACACTAGAGTTCTAAGCGAAATAACTTTTGTCACTGTGTACCAACCTTTGATGGCATCGTAGTCGATAAACACTTCAATCCACTTCTCATAGCCTTTGTCACTTTGTCTTCTTGCTATTTTTCTGCCTTCCTTCGTAACTCAACCATAATAAATAACAATGGAGAATGCACAACTGAGACTGCCAAGGAGAATCTTCTGCAAACACATGTTGTGATGCGTAATATCATTGAAAATTCAAGCTCTAAACCTAATATCAGTTAGCACGCAAAAAAAATCACATCTAAGTAAACCAGATAGCCTAGTACTGCTGCCACTCATTCGAGCTTTACATGAAACATTATATCACACTAGCTCGATTGTCTGCTGGCGTTCGATCGTGTTCGTCTGCTAGGGACGTATGGTGTGGTTTGTTTACTTATCTTCTGCGGGTATTGTGAAGAAATTAGACGTTACGATAGTCTATTGTGACTATTTTTTAATAGTTTTTTATCTAACAATGCCGATCACCTCCACTGCAGAAAGGATTTTGTCGTTGAAGCTGCGCTAACCCCTCTGTTGTCTTCAACGTGTCAGCCATGTCGACATGTTCGCGTTATATGCCTCGTTTTAAAACTAACATGGCCGCCGCGTGAATAAGGTCTATTGCAGTAGCTGTAGTGGTGGTAGCTGTAGTAGTAGTAGTGGTGGTAGCAGCAGCAGCAGTAATCGTTGTAGTAGTTACGAATCGAATGTGCGGAATGGTGTGTGCACGTGGCTAGGTTTTGACGATGGTTATTTTTAGCATGAGTGATGACGTAGTGACTGAGGAGTGTTCACCTGTGAGCGAATGATCTGATTGATTGTATATTTGCCGAGTGGAAGCTGTGTACGACACTCGAGCGAATGAACCCCAAGGCGACGGGTGAGTGCTGATTTTATCTGTATCCTTCTATCTTGTAAATACCGCGGTTGTATGATTGCTAGGGAAGGAATGGATGAGTGAGTTGGTGTGTTTTTTCCAGGGTTCTTTGGTGGTACGAGTCCCAGAGACACTGGCTGAGGCTCGGAGCTTTGCTGGCGGGGGCCCGGAGCGAAGACTGTTGGGCGGGGGCCCTGTGAGCGCTGGCAGCGAGATAGTCGGCGGGGGCCGCTGGAGTGTCTGAGGCTGTGTGTTGGCGGGGGCCGCACGTCAGCGCCCGTGAGCCCAGGTGTGGGACGGGGCAGTGAGGTTGTGTTGTTTGTGTGAATACACGCCTTTATAACTCTGTGCTGGTGTTTGTGTTTTCCTTGTTTATTTTCATTTGTGCGGGCTAGGCTAACCCGAGGCCCAGTTAGCCAGTCCGTAACAGTAGTGGTGGTGGTGGTGGTGGTAGTAGTGGTGGTAGTAGTAGTAATAGTAGGCGTCCGTCAGTCTTGAAGAACTGGTGATTTATGCTGTTGGGAAGTGCTGCAAAACGCTAGAGCAGCGTGGACGTTTCCAGCTTTGACGCGTCCCCTCTACAAGACCGTTGCTTAGTAACGCCACTAGTCAGGTGGAGTTGCTTTTGATGCATCATGTGACGTCTCTCTGTTTGCCCACTGCATTCTCGCTGATTGTAGAACGTTTAGTGACAGTGGAAAAAGTATACACGCCTGCGAGTTAGATACAGGGTGCTTGTGTGAGACCGCGGGCCTGCGAGTTAGATACAGGGTGCTTGTGTGAGACGCGGGCCTGCGAGTTAGATACAGGGTGCTTGTGTGAGACCGCGGGCCTGCGAGTTAGATACAAGGTGCTTGTGTGAGACCGCGGGCCTGCGAGTTAGATACAGGGTGCTTGTGTGAGACCGCGGGCCTGCGAGTTAGATACAGGGTGCTTGTGTGAGACCGCGGGCCTGCGAGTTAGATACAAGGTGCTTGTGTGAGACCGCGGGCCTGCGAGTTAGATACAGGGTGCTTGTGTGAGACCGCGGGCCTGCGAGTTAGATACAGGGTGCTTGTGTGAGACCGCGGGCCTGCGAGTTAGATACAGGGTGCTTGTGTGAGACCGCGGGCGACAGTGATTGTGTCCTCAAGCGATCGAACCCCGAGAGAGAGAAGTGCAATTATGGTACCGCTGTGAAATGATCGTACCGCTGTGAATCGTCAAGTGCACCAATAAAGGGTTTTCGAAAACGACTACTGGATTTGGATTTGGATTTTCCCAGTGCAAGCTAGGAGATACAGGAGTGGGGTGTGTGTGTGTGTGTGTGTGTGTGTGTGTGTGTGTGTGTGTGTGTGTGTGTGTGTGTGTGTGTGTGTGTGTGTGTGTGTGTGTGTGTGTGTCTACATGTACATGAACGTTGAGAAGGAGGCAGTCGCAACATGATGTTGAGCGCCAGTCCATCCCGTCGACAGCGTCAGCTGTGCCTCAGGAGTCCAACGCGGGAGTGGCAGTCCAAACCACAGTGACCTCCGGTTGAAAGCAAAGCTGGTCAGTCCGCCTGAAGCTGGGACTTGCTTCGGAGGCGCTTGTCACCAGCCCGCTCCATTGGGCTTCCTCTCAAACTGCGAGACGTCTCTTTGCACCCTTTGTCTCCAGGCACTTCTGTCCAAAGTAACCTCCAAGGTGTCCACGTCGATTCCCAATGCAGCGAGGTCGTGCTTGTAGGCGTCTTTGTAGAGCAGCTGAGTCGACCGGTTGGCCTCTTTTCCCTCCGCAAGTGTTCCATAGAGAAGATCTGTGGGTATTCGCCCATGCTCCACACATAGCAACTACCTGTAGGCAGGCAACGACGAGGCAGAACAAGACAAGCCACGAGGCCGGTTTCCTTGATGTAAAACATCGTTGACTTAAATTCGATGCGACCCATGAAAAGGTGTTCACAAAAAGGTGGCGTTTTATATTGCCATTTTCCTCACATATGTGGGTGCTCAAACCATGCACGTTTACCCCCTGGTCATCGGGGTACACTTATCATCATCCCAACACCATCTCAATTCCCTGAGGAACACTCAACCAGGCTGCGCATGAACGCGCCGAAGTTTTTCCTCCAAACAGTTTTCAAGCTCATCCCTCACATGTAGCCCTTTTACTCCTTGGATGTGAACTTGTTATGACTCGTGCCACAGCTTTGTCGCGGTCTCAGTAAAGCAAATCAGATTTTCAATTGAGGCAGCGATTGGCTGCCTTGGTTCAGATCCTGCTTGGGAAGATGTGACTGCTATTTTTCTACTTGACCTCGTTGTTCACGAGCAATCAACCTCTCTGTGCATTTCCGAGTATCTTCGTGTACTTTGAATACCCCTAATGTGTCAGGAAAAAGGAATGAAATATTATCGAGTTAAGTTTAGAATCAAGATGAAAATTCCAATGATCTCCATAAGTTCCATCGATATTGGGCGGCCCAAGTGCAAAGATGCAAGATTCCGTCACCGATTTGTGACGTCATATTACAAGTCTTCGATAAATGTATTTGATTTATAAAGGAATGCTGACGTTTGACAAAAATACGTGGTCGGGATTTCCAATTCTGTTTTTACCTATTTCTCACCGTGCTCTCAGGTAAATTCAGTCACTGAGTGTATGAACAGATTTTTGCTGTGCCTAACAGTTGACGAGTGGTGTTAACTCTGATGTGTCGATAATCTTGGATCGACCATTCCGTCCTGACCTGCTCGTATTTGTTGCAGTCGGAGTCTCCACCAGAATGTCACGCCTGCCAGTGCAGGCTCACCATCGTGACAATGCGGCACATTCTGGTGGAGTGTCCCCGACTTGCGCATTTACAGAGTGGGTCAGGCAATCCTCCAGACATTTTCAAAAACTCCAATGCTGTGATATAAATTTCTTTAAAAGTTCAGTTATCTACACTCGTCTTTGAGCGCTGTTAGGTATCTAACGTCTTCTTTCATGTTTCTTGTTTTTAACGTATTGTGTGATTACTTTTGTGGCCTTATATAGCCTACTGGCTGGCTGGCTGGCTGGCTGACTGGCTGGCTGGCTGACTGGCTGGCTGGCTGGCTGGCTGAATGGCTGGATGGATGTACGGATGGACGGACGGACGGAGTTTAAGGGCCTATCTCATGATAAAATGGTGGTTTTGAGATGAATGTTGAATGCAGCAAATGTTGGTCATTTTATATTGGTCTCTACAGCTCGTGCGGGAATTCCAACATTAATTACAGAGTAGCAGCACAGTAGGAGCAGAAGCGACGGTGGAAGCAGAGGCGGCAAGCAGCAAGCAGCAACATGGCAGCAGCAACGGCAGCAACAACAGCAATAAACAATAACGGCAGTAGCAGAAACAAAAGCACCAGCAACAGAACCAGCAGCAGCAACAATATAGGAGAGCAGTATCAACAATACAGGAGCAGCAGCTACAACAACTGTTGCATAATCACGAGCAGCAGCAGCAACAATACAGGAGCAGCAGCAGCAATACAGGAGCAGCAGCAGCAACAATACAGGAGCAGCAGTATCAACAATACAGGAGCAGCAGTATCAACTATACAGGAGCAGCAGCTACAACAACTGTTGCATCATTAGGAGCAGCAGTATCAACAATACAGGAGCAGCAGTATCAACAATACAGGAGCAGCAGTATCAACAATACATGATTAGCAGTATCAACAATACAGGAGCAGCAGTATCAACAATACAGGAGCAGCAGCTACAACAACTGTTGCATAATCACGAGCAGCAGCAGCAACAATACAGGAGCAGCAGTATCAACAATACAGGAGCAGCAGTATCAACAATACAGGAGCAGCAGTATCAACAATACAGGAGCAGCAGTATCAACAATACAGGAGCAGCAGCTACAACAACTGTTGCATCATTAGGAGCAGCAGTATCAACAATACAGGAGCAGCAGTATTAACAATACAGGAGCAGCAGTATCAACAATACAGGAGCAGCAGTATCAACAATACAGGAGCAGCAGCTACAACAACTGTTGCATAATCAAGAGCAGCAGCAGCAACAATACAGGAGCAGCAGCAGCAACAATACAGGAGCAGCAGCAGCAACAATACAGGAGCAGCAGCAGCAACAATACAGGAGCAGCAGCAGCAACAATACAGGAGCAGCAGCAGCAACAATACAGGAGCAGCAGCAGCAACAATACAGGAGCAGCAGCAGCAAAAATACAGGAGCAGCAGCAGCTACAACAGTTGCTTCATCAGGAGCAGCAGCATCAACAACAGTTGCATCATCAGGAGCAGCATCAACAACAGTTGCATCATCAGGAGCATCAGCATCAACAGCACAACAGTTGCATCATCAGGAGCAGCAGCAGCAACAATAGTTGCTTCATCAGGAGCAGCAGCATCAACAACAGTTGCTTCATCAGAAGCAGCAGCATCAACAACAGTTGCTTCATCAGGAGCATCAGCATCAACAGCACAACAGTTGCATCATCAGGAGCAGCAGCATCAACAGCACAACAGTTGCATCATCAGGAGCAGCAGCATCAACAACAGTTGCTTCATCAGGAGCAGCAGCATCAACAACAGTTGTATCATCAGGAGCAGCACCATCAACAACAATTGCAGTATCAGGAGCAGCAGCATCAAAAACAGTTGTATCATCAGGAGCAGCAGCGGCAACAATGATAGTTGCAAGAACAGCAGCAGCATCAACAATTGCAGTATCAGCAGCATCAAGCATCGGAGACAAGTAATGAAACCTGTTTTTTATGCAGAAACTAAAGCAACAGTAGCAGTAGCAAGCAGCAGTCACGATCACAGAAACTTCTCCGACCAGAATTATTTACTGCAACAAAAGAAAACTGCAAATGATTATGTTTTCTTAGCATTGAAGACGTTTGTATATATACAACAGACAGACAGACAGACAGACAGACAGACAGACAGACAGACAGACAGACAGACAGACAGACAGACAGACAGACAGACAGACAGACAGACAGACAGACAGACAGACACACAGACAGACACACAGACAGGCACACAGACAGACAGACAGACAGACAGACACACAGACAGACAGACACACAGACACACAGACACACAGACAGACAGACAGACACAAAGGCAGACAGACAGACAGACAGACAGACAGACAGACAGACAGACAGACAGACAGACAGACAGACAGACAGACAGAGAGACAGACAGACTGACAGACTGACAGACAGACAGACAGATACTGCATTGTCTGAATGCTTACCTAGCACAGAAGAAGAAAATTATCGGCCGAAAGCAAAAATATGTTAATCTCTATTTATTCTTTTCATCAACAATGGCATTTTCCCCCCTTCAGGTGAATTTGTGTCTGCAGCTACTAGTGTGGGTTGCATAGAAAACCATGGCATCCAAGTTCCCCAGCGATGAAATTCAGGTAATTCAATTTAAAGAATTTGTTCATTTATAGAATTCCTTGAAACATTCCAAATCAACCGGATGATTGCTAACTCGGTGGTTATAGTGGTCGAAACATTGTGCTCAAGATTGTTTTGCCTAGCGTACTTTCACAAACACACTTATTTACAATTATCAAAATCACTGACAAAGCATGCTTTCTCGTTTGTTTGTTTGTTTGTTTGTATAGTTTGAATTAGTCTTGTCGTCATCGTTGATTTTTTGTGTTTTATTTCTCCACATCACAAATAACTTTCTTGTAGAAATGATAACTCCTAGATCCTGCCCAGCGGTAAATTGACAGACAGACTGAGGCATGACTTATACCTATAATAGCATAGCGATACCAGGTTTTCTCATTGCGGGGATGCATAGCAGTACAACATGAGCCGATAGAATTCCAGTCTTTGAGGAGGGGCTGCCCAAGCGTGGCATTGCAGTTAGGAATTCCTGGTTTTCACCCAAAGACCTGGCACCTAAATCTTAAGGCCATTCGACGCTCATTGGTTGATTCTCAGCAGCAGTCATGTGGGAATGTTCCTTTTCTAAATTACTTCTATTAGTACGATATTGATACCTATGACTTTGTCGACGACGACAGCTAAGATGAAAACGTCAACAAAGACGTCCTTGACGACGGTGACGCAACAAAGACGTCCTTGACGACGGTGACGCAACAAAGACGTCCTTGACGACGGTGACGCAACGACGACGACGACGACGGTGACGATGACAATGACGGAGATTATTATGACGATGACGATGACGACAATGATGACGACGACGATGATGATGATGACGATGACGATGACGATGACGATGGTGATGGTGATGGTGATGGTGATGGTGATGATGATGATGATGATGATGATGATGATGATGATGATGATGATGATGATGATGATGATGATGATGATGATGATGATGATGATGATAATTTAATTTATAAAGGAATGCTGACGTTTGACAAAAATATGTGGTCGGGATTTCCAGTTCTGTTTTACCTATTACTCACCGTGCTTCCAGGTAAATTCAGTCACTGAGTGTGTGAACAGATTTTTGCTGTGACTAACAGTTGACGAGTGATGGTGATGGCGAAGGCGATGACGATGACGATGACGATGGTGATGGTGGTGGTGGTGGTGTTGGTTGGTGGTGGTAGTGGGGGTGGCGATGGTGATGACGATGACGAAGACGATGAAGACGGCGACGACGACTACGACGACGACGACCACGACGACGACGACCACGACGATGACGACCACGACGATGACGACCACGACCACGACGATGACGACGACGACGACGACGACGACGATGATGATGATGATGATGATAATGATGATGGTGATGGCGAGGGGGAGGGGGGGAGAAGGGAGGAGGAGGGGGGAGGGAGAGGGAGAGGAGGCAGGGGAGGGAGAGGGAGAGGAGGGGGGAGGGGGGAGGGGGGGGGAGGGAGGAGCAGGGAGGAGGGGGGGGGAGGGGAGGGAGAGAAGGGAGGAGGGAGGAGGAAGGAGGAAGAGGGTGGATGGGGGAGGAGGATGAAGATGGTATTCTCCATAAACAAAAACGATTACTATAGCCCAAACTATGAAAAATACGTGACGACATTGGCGACTGTAATTGTTGTTACGACGACGATGATGACGATGATGATGATCATAATCGCGGTGGTGGTGGTGGTGGTGGTGGAGGTGGTTTTGGTGTTGATGACGGTGGTGGCGACTGTGGCAAAACGCAGTGGCAGTGGTGCTGACAATGACAAAAAAAGTATACGCTAATGATGATCTCAATCATCATCACAACAACAGCGACCACCTCCACAACCATTTTCAATTCATTACGGAACAAGCTCCTCTCCATATTTTCCCCCTCCCAGGGATAGAACCACGGCACTGCGCCTCGCACATCGTCCAACCCCAAAGCATTCTCACCTATCTCCGCCTGTCGGAAGACATGGTTTCAACAAGAGAGTAAAGGCTGAGAAGCTGACCGTGTACTCATGCAAGAGTGGAGAGCACTGGGGTGCGGGCTGCCAGGAACTGGTATAAATTGTAGGCAAGTTAGAAGGGAAGGGAAATGTCTGTAAATACTTTTTGTTTTTACTTTGGCACGTTGTAGACATTGAACCAAAGCTAATGCAGACATACAGAGGGGTAGGTGCATCGTAGATGTTCACCAAGTATCACTAACGCACATACAGAATTACACGCATGGACAGATGTATGACACAGGGTTGCAGCCAGTATAATATTGTCAAGATATGTATATAAACACATAATTTTCCCCGTCCCCGGGATAGAACCACGGCACTGCGCCTCGCACATTGTCCCACCCCGAAGCTCGCCCATCTCCTCTCCATACTTCCAGGGGGAGGTGACGTGCGTCATCTGTCACGAACTCTATAAGCAGCCTCTGCTGTTGCCCTGCGGCCACACCTTCTGCCGAGCCTGCTTGAAGACGCTGCTGCCTCCAAGACCTCCTGTGCACCTGCGCTGTCCTCGATGCCATCGTCACGTGACTTTGAAGGAAGGCCTGGACGAGTTGCTGAAGAACACCGCCATCGCCAACATCGTTAGCAGCATGCAGCGCTTCAGCCAGCCCTCCAACAAAACTGTTCAAGACGCAGAGGTGAGGCCGAGGTGGAGTGAAAAGGTAAAGGTAAAGATGCTCTTTTTATATTGCGACTTTCCACCCATTGTTGGATGCTCAAACCGCACACTTATGCTTCCTGGTCAACCGGCAACCCAATTTCTCACTGCAACATCATCTCAACTCCCTGCGGAGCATGCAACCAGGCCGCGAATGAATACGCCAGTGTTAGCCTTCACAACTTTATCATCTCCGTCTTCACAGGTACCCCTTTTACTCCTGGGTGGGAAGAAGCAATGCGAATAAAGCACCTTGCCGTACCCTCAAGCCGAACGCAATTAGGAGGACAAGCGCGCTACCCACTCGGCCGCTAACACCTGACCATAGATTCGTTGATGCCGAGCTCGAACGCTGCCCGCCTGTTGCCTTTATGAACCGCTAGCTCTATTGCTTTCAGCTTATATGCTGTGTTGCACTCTTCTCTCGTTGTGCGAGGGTTCTCCTGGCTTGCGCTGG
The DNA here is from genome assembly GCA_034096865.1 of Theodoxus fluviatilis. Lineage (NCBI taxonomy): Eukaryota > Metazoa > Mollusca > Gastropoda > Cycloneritida > Neritidae > Theodoxus > Theodoxus fluviatilis. The sequence continues at coordinate 39,123 of JAWQFJ010001552.1, forward strand.
GAAATCGAAGTGACAAACACTGGTGATCATTTTCGATAAACTTTTTTCACGCACTGATCGCTACACAGTGGTGAAAATCATCCAACAGTAATTCGTTGTCGTACTTGCTTCACTCTACGCACAGTGTCGCAGAGGACTCGCTCCTTACAAAGTAAAGCTCTCATCTTCATTCTGTCGCATCTGCTGTTCGTGTCTGACTCTTGTCAGTCGTGTCTGTCTCTCTCTAACCTTGTCGCTCTTTATATTCCTAACCCTAGATTCCAGATCTTTCGTGAATGAAGCGGCACAATCTCTAAAAGTTCGAGCTGGAAATCGACTGACGACACGTGATACAACAAGACAATTTTAGCCTAACTCGGTCGCGGGTCAGGGCAATGACCTGACCGATATACAAAACCAACCGTGCCGCGACACTCGAGCATGATAGAGAATCTTCACAACAGCGGCATCATTCGAAATTCTTTTAGTTTTCGGCATGACTGTTGTGTTTCTTTCACTCGTCTTCTTGTCCAAGGTGTTCGGTTTCGAGCCGTGAATGAAACTTCGCAATCAGTTGGAATAGCATTGCAGCAATTGCTTTTGTTCTCAAGCAGAAGAAAACCAAGGTGAGCTTAGTTCATAATTCAATTTGTTCTTGTCACGTTTTCCCATGATCACAGATGAGCAAAATTAAGGTTTTAGCAACGAATTAGCCGCAATCGTCTGATAAGCCGCTCGGACATTTTTTTGCATTTTGGGGGGGAAAAGTCGCGGCTTATAAGCCGTTAAACACGGTACGTGCGTATGAAAGCGAGCTCGAGGGTGGAGCGGGGACGCGAATGCGTGCACACGCAGTTGTGTGTGTGTGTGTGCGTGCGTGCGTGCGTGTGTCTGTGTGT
>JAWQFJ010001552.1:42500-45000 GCA_034096865.1 Theodoxus fluviatilis
TCTCTCTCTCTTAGTATCTCTCTTCTCCCTCTTTTACTCTTTTGTTGTCTCTCTTTCTGTCTGTCTCTCTCTGTCTCTCTGTCTCTTTCTCTATCTCGCTCTCTCTTTTTCTTTCTCTCTCTCCGTCTCTCTCTTTCTGTCCATTCGCGCCTTTGCACCCGACAGAGATAGACGTGTACTGACAGAGCTTCGTGGTGAGTCAGCGGTTGGATTACTCTTTTGATGTGTCTAGAGACCTCTGTGTTGTGAATCATCGCGCCATGATACATTCCAGAATACTGTGAGTTGTGAATAACTTTGGTTTTCCATTTTCCGCAACGAACAGTTGACTTAAAAAATAAAATTGAACTGAATTCGTGTTCATTGGTTTACTCGCCATGGGAGTTGAGATCGAGCTGTGGCGAGCTCGCATAGGAACTTTCGCACCGCGTATGCGCTCTTGACGATCCCGCAACAGCGTATCCGAGTACAACCCTGAAGACAAATTTGATGTGTGGTTTTGGAAAACGCTTTGTGCTCTACTCCTCACCATTTTCCTCATCACTTTGGCCGGAGCTATGGTCAACGGAGGCTTTGTTTCAAGCCGCCATACTGTCATGTCTGCGGACTATCTCTACCCGTCCGAATTTGTCTACAGAAAAGAACCAAGCTCCACCTCTGCCCCGTAAGAGTTTGACAGATCAAAGCTGCTTCTTTTAGCATTAGATGTGGAGATCAACCCTGAGCCTGTCGAGAAAAATGACTTGGAAGCTTTTGGTGCGACAACGACAAAGAGTTTTTTGGCTGCCCTGGCTAACGAGTCGCAGAAAATTAGGAATGATTTGGCTGCTCTGACAGAGAAGGTCTCAAATATAGAGAATCAGGTAACTGAAATCAAAAACAAGATGGTCTCTCATACCAAGGACATTGAACAGCTGAAAAACAGCCAGAGTGAACTGGATTATGATGACATATTAGAGGCACAGGAGCAACGCAGTCGCCGCGACAACATTCTGCTGTACGGCGTGCCAGAAGAAACGAACAATGAAGGCAGTTACGAAAAGTGCGAGGAGAAGTTCGTGCAGATCGTCAACAGCGTGCTACCGAACCCTTTGCAAGTGAGCGACGTCACCAGGGCACACCGTGTTGGCAGGCGCACAGAGGGTAAATTTCATCCACTGCTCACTGGCGTGAAGCGCTCGGCCGACAAGATAGATATCCTCAAGAGAATAAAGGACTTGAGAGTCAAAGGGATAGGAGTGTCGTCGGATCTGACTGTGTGGCAGCGAGAGGAATTACGCCAAGCTCAAGAGGAGGGATAATTTGCCTTCTTCAGGGGTGGAGTCCTTCACCGTGAGGAGCGAAGCGTGCCAGCTGTTTGGAAGGCGGCCGATCAGACAGATAGGATGAAGGCCGAGGCCCTGTCGCTGATCCGGATGTATCTGGTCACACATGTAATGCGCCCCTTTGCAATGACTGTGCCTTTTGATTTGATTGTATGGAACATTGATGGTATTCTGTCGAAATTTGATGAACCTGAATTTTTCGAGATCCTCAATAAGTCATCCTTCTCATGTTTATGTGAAACCTTTGTAAGTTATCTGGATTTGTCCCACTCCTTGCCCAATCATGACTGTTACGTCTCGCCAGCCAGAAAGCTCTCTAGTCGAGGTAGAATGTCGGGTGGGGTTGTTTGTTTGATTCACCGATCCCTCGCAAAATATTTTAAGTTGGTGGACTGTAAGTTAGGGAATGTTCTGGTGTTCCGAGTGGGTAGGGAGCTGTTTGGTACGGATCGCGATGTACTGATGTTCAATGTGTATATCCCACCAATCGGTTCCCCACACTATGAAGGGCTGGATGATGCTAATGGAGTAGATGCCTTAGGTAAATGTATACTTGATGTTGTGGAAAGACATTGTGAATGCTCTATACTTCTGTGTGGCGATTTGAATGCACGAACAGGTCTCCTGAACACGGCAAATACTGATTGTCTGCAGGATATGTGCTGTAGTGTGCTCGAAGACACTCGTTCCTCATCTGATGAAACAGTCAACGAATTCGGTAAATCATTGCTTGATCTCTGTCTGGCATTTGATCTGATTATCCTCAATGGCTATGTTGATGCTGATAACTCTAATAAGTACACATTTGTGTCGACAGGTGGTTGTAGCGTCATTGATTACTGCATTGGTACTAGAGATGTTTTATTTAGCTGCTTGTCCTTCAAGATTGGTGAATCCGTGTTATCGACGCATATGTATTTAAAGTTGAGTTTCAAAGGTCAGGAACATGATTGCTCTAGAGTTGTGAAGTATTCTAAGGAAGACACTATAATAATATGGAATAATAGATATACTGATGACTATAGAAATAATGTCATACACGGACTCGCTGAGATCAGTCAGGGACTGTACTGGAATGAATGTAACTTCGACGTTAACCTTGTTACGGAAAAGATAACGAAATGTTTGTTGGAGGCTGCTGACTTTCTGAAAAAAACGTGTATGGCAAAGCAAGC
>JAWQFJ010001552.1:50000-52500 GCA_034096865.1 Theodoxus fluviatilis
TAAACACGAGAAAGTGAACTGAAAAGCATACACATACGCATGCACACATACACGCACGCACACACATACACACATGCACGAACATGCATATGCACACACACATCAAGCGCATGTACGCACACAGAAACAACTGACGCACGTATGTGAGCACAGAGTCGCTCACATGCACTTATCCCCGACCAACTCCATATACCCGAGTACAAATACACATTTTATTCATAGTCTTCTGTTCAGAGCGTTGTTTCATGTGCGCCTCAAGGTTGGCTGGCAAGGTTTGAATGTTGAAACGGTGTTGCCTTCATGTCACTTAAATATGGTCTCCACACGGACTGAATACTGGACCACTGTTGCCTCACGGTTGCCTCACGGTTACAGCAGTGTCATCAGTTACAACTTGGTCCCAAATCTGTTCTTCAGCTTTGCCTGAAGGCTTCAGTAATCACGTTGCCGCGCTATACCCTCACGTAACCTTGTCATCACTTCAGCATCATTTCCACACGGCCTCAGTGTTGACTCCACGTTTCCTCAGTGTGACTGAAGCTGCTCTTAAGTCACCAACGTCTTCTTTTGGTGTTGTTTCTGTATTTCATCAGTGCTGCCTCCCTTTTCCCTTGCGTTGCATTTATGTCACATCAATGAGATCTTCATCTGGCTTTGGTATGCAAAGTGCCGTGATAACCCCCATAAAAAGCACACTCCAAAATAATGTACTGGCATCGATGGCCGACGGGCTCTGATGTGTGCTGTGCTCTCATTGGTTGATAAAAATAGGCTCTAGCCAATAGAGAGTGAGCTTAGTGAAGGTTCTATCAAGTGGGCGAAAATTCGGACTGTGGCCCTCTGCCATAGCAGTCTGAGTTTTCAAACTGTGGCGTTCCGAGGGTTAGATCTGCATCAGCATTCCTTTAGAATTGTTTCAATGTTGCCTAGTTATGGCCTCAATGAAGGAATGAAAGAATGAATGAATGAATGAGTGAATGAATGAATAAATGGACGAATGAACGAAGTTTTATGGCCCATAACCCTTTATGGGTTATGTCAGGCAATTGATCAAGAACATCACGAGCTGGTAGGAGTAAGAGCTAGTCAACTTTCGATTTCCCTAGTTATTCCAACAACGAATCGCGTAGGAAGACGTGGTGTGTCTGTTCTTACCCCCACGCAGAGGGTCTGCCTCAATGTACTCCATCTTTAGAACCAGACGCGACCCCCGACCCCCCTGAGACCATGCAGAGGGGGTCTGCCTCAATGTACTCCATCTTTAGAACCAGACGCGACCCCCGACCCCCCCTGAGACCATGCAGAGGGGGTCTGCCTCAATGTACTCCATCTTTAGAACCAGACGCGACCCCCGACCCCCTCTGAGACCATGCAGAGGGGGTCTGCCTCAATGTACTCCATCTTTAGAACCAGACGCGACCCCCGACCCCCCTGAGACCATGCAGAGGATCTCGTCAGTGCCCCCTCCTAACTCCAGGCAGACCCCCCCAAAAATCCACCAGTGCTGTCACCGTTCCTGCACTGCCTGCAACGGGGGGGACTACAGGTGCCCCCCTCCTCCCTGCATCAGGACCCCTCGATCCCCCAACAGCAAGCAAAGCCGTCCCGACGTCACCACTCACCGCGGAGGCCACACCCCCCGATCCAACACTTCCGTCCCCCGTGGTACGGGGTCTATTACCCCTAGGGCTGCTAAGTCCCCCATAACGCGGCCTAACTCCCCTAACATAGGGCCTGGGAATTACAGCTACCATGCTGCCAAATGCAGGTAGGGACAGATATGGTGTGTGTGTGATGATTGTGATGTGAGATGCTTTTGCTTGTTCTTGTGCATACTTGCTGGTGTTGGTGTTGCCTGTGATGTGCTGTGGAGGCTGAGGTTTGCAGAGAGTGTGTGTGCGTGCGAGTGTGCTGTTTCTTTTCATATGTATTTATCCCATCACATTATTTTTATGTATTCTTCTACTATGATTATTATTTGATTATTTTATTGCTGCCTCATAAAGTGTACGTGAATTGCCTGTTGTGGGACAAATAAAGTTGTATTGTATTGTATTGTATTGTATTGTATTGTATTGTATTGTACTGTATTGTATTGTATTGAATTGTATCGTATCGTATCGTATCGTATCGTATCGTATCGTATCGTATGTATTGTATTGTATTGTATTGTATTGTATTGTATCGAATCGTATCGTATCGTATCGTATCGTATCGAATCGTATCGTATCGTATCGTATCGTATCGTATCGTATCGTATCGTATCGTATCGTATCGCATCGCATCGCATCGTATCGTATTTATTGTATTGTATTGTATTGTATTTATTGTATTGTATTGTAGTGTATTGTATTGTATTGTATTGTGTTGTATTGTATTGTATTGTATTGTATTGTATTGTATTGTATTGTATTGTATTGTATTGTATTGTATTGTATTGTATGTATTGTATTGTATTGTATTGTATTGTATTGTATTGTATTGTATTGTATTGTATTGT
>JAWQFJ010001552.1:60000-65000 GCA_034096865.1 Theodoxus fluviatilis
GCCGCCATCCTGACGTCGCAGTGGATGACGAGATGCATGGCATCTACCACAGAACGAACCAACACCTGGGCAAAGAGGAGTGGGAAAACTTCGCCCTCTCGGAGAACACTGGGGCCGGAGCTTGCTATCCTTTCTTGCAGCCTGCCCTGGACTTCGAACTGGTCTTTTTCGAGTGCAAGGTCGTCATGACAGCCATCAAGGCCATCTTCACCTCAGAGAAAGCGGTGGTCTGCAGTGTCGGTCTCTGCAAAGAGAACTACATCGACCTCACTCCGTCACTATTCAAGAATCCCAAGGGCCAGTGCTGTAACTTCATATACCACGACGATGGCATTATCACCGACTTTTGGGACGGCTGGACGAACAATGTGAGGGATAGGGGCAAACATCTGAGAGAGAGAGGGATTAGAGTATGTGCAAGCGTATACAGTTACACTTGTTTGTTTCTGAGTGAGTGAGTTGAGTGCGTTGAGTGAGGTGAGTGAGATGAGTGAGTGAGGTGAGTTAGTGAGAGAGGTGAGTTAGTGAGTGAGGTGAGTTAGTGAGCTAGTTGAGTGAGTTAGTTGAGTGAGTTAGTTGAGTGAGTTAGTTGAGTGAGTTGAGTGAGTTAGTTGAGTGAGTTAGTTGAGTGAGTTAGTTGAGTGAGTTAGTTGAGTGAGTTAGTTAGTTGAGTGAGTTAGTTGAGTGAGTTAGTTGAGTCAGTTAGTTGAGTCAGTTGAGTGAGTTAGTTGAGTGAGTTAGTAAGTTGAGTTAGTTAGTTGAGTTAGTTGTGTGAGTGAGTGAGTTAGTTAGTTGAGTGAGTTAGTTGAGTGAGTTAGTGAGTTAGTTGTGTGAGTGAGTGAGTTAGTTAGTTAGTTGAGTGAGTGAGTGAGTGAGTGAGTTAGTTGAGTGAGTAAGTTAGTTAGTTGAGTGAGTGAGTTAGTAAGTTAGTTGAGTGAGTTAGTTGAGTGAGTTAGTTGAGTGAGTGAGTTGAGAGAGTGAGAGAGTGAGTGAGTTGGGTGAGTGAGTGAGTTGGGTGAGTGAGTGAGTGAGTGAGTGAGTGAGTGAGTGAGTGAGTGAGTGAGTGAGTGAGTGAGTGAGTTAGTTGAGTGAGTGGGTGGGTGGGTGGGTGGGTGGGTGGGTGGGTGAGTGGGTGGGTGGGTGGGTGAGTGGGTGAGTAGGTGAGGTGAGGTGAGGTGAGGTGAGGTGAGGTGAGTGAGTGATGAGTTAGTGGGTTAGTGGGTTAGTGAGTTAGTGAGTTAGTGAGTTAGTGAGTGAGTGAGTGAGTGAGTGAGTGAGTGAGTGAGTGAGTGAGTGAGTGAGTGAGTGAGTGAGTGAGTGAGTGAGTGAGTGAGTGAGTGAGTGAGTGAGTGAGTTAGTTAGTGAGTTAGTGAGTTAGTGAGTTAGTGAGTGAGTGAGTTAGTGAGTGAGTGAGTTAGTGAGTGAGTGAGTGAGTGAGTGAGTGAGTGAGTGAGTTAGTGAGTTAGTGAGTTAGTGAGTGAGTGAGTTAGTGAGTGAGTGAGTTAGTGAGTTAGTGAGTGAGTGAGTTAGTGAGTTAGTGTAGTGAGTGAGTGAGTTAGTGAGTTAGTGTAGTGAGTGAGTGAGTTAGTGGAGTGAGTGGATGGGCGGGTGGGCCTGCGGGAGGGCGGGCCGTTGAGTGAGTGAGTGAATTAGTGAGTGAGTGATTTAGTGGGTGTGTGAGTGGAGTGAGTAAGTGAGATGTTGGGTAACTGTTTTGTTGGTGAGTGGTTGAGCGAGTGGGTTGATAGGTGAGTAAGGGAATAATATATTGGGTGAGTGAGTGAGTGAGTGAGTGAGTGAGTGGGTGGGTGGGTGGGTGACTGGGTGGGTGGGTAGGTGAGTGAGTGGAGTGAGTGGAGTGAGTGGAGTGGAGTGAATGGGTGGGCGGGTGGGTTAGTGAGTGAGTGAATTAGTGAGTGAGTGAGTTAGTGAGTGAGTGAGTGGAGTGAGTAAGTGAAAGGTTGGGTAACTGTTTCGTAGTTTAGTCGGTGAGCGAGTGGGTTGATAAGTGAGTAAGGGAATGACCTATTGGGTGAGTGAGGAAATGGAGTGGAGTGAGTGGAGTGGAGTCAACTCGAGTGGAGTGGAGTGGAATGGAGTCAACTCGAGTGGAGTAGAGTGGAGTCAACTCGAATGGAGTGGAGTGGAGTCAACTCGAGTGGAGTGGAGTCAACTCGAGTGGAGTGGAGTGAGTGGAGTCAATTCGAGTGGAGTGAAGTGGAGTCAACTCGAGTGGAGTGAAGTGAAGTCAACTCGAGTGGAGTGGAGTGGAGTCAACTCGAGTGGAGTGGAGTGGAGTCAACTCGAGTGGAGTGGAATGGAGTCAACTCGAGTGATGTGGAGTGGAGTCAACTCGAGTGGAGTGGAGTGGAGTCAACTCGAGTGGAGTGGAGTGGAGTGGAGTGGAGTCAATTCGAGTGGTGTGGAGTGGAGTCAACTCGAGTGGAGTGGAGTGGAGTGGAGTCAACTCAAGTGGAGTGGAGTGGAGTCAACTCGAGTGGAGTGGAGTAGAGTGGAGTCAATTCGAGTGGTGTGGAGTGGAGTCAACTCGAGTGGAGTGGAGTGGAGTCAACTCGAATGGAGTGGAGTCAACTCGAGTGTAGTGGAGTGGAGTTAACTCGAGTGGAGTGGAGTGGAGTGGAGTCAACTCGAGTGGAGTGGAGTGGAGTCAATTCGAGTGGAGTGGAGTGGAAACTCGAGTGGAGTGGAGTGAAGTGGAGTCAACTCGAGTGGAGTAGAGTGGAGTCAACTCGAGTGGAGGTAGTGAGTGAGTGAGTGAATCTATGCCATATGTAGGCGGGCGTGATTGCGTATTTCTTGTGTTTGTGACGAAAGGTACCCGAATATCTGGAAGTGTTTGCGAGAATTTGTGTTTTCTGGCATGTACTTCTTTAAATTTGACTTACTTCTATATATTCACACATGCTTTTTTGACTCACATGCGAAGCAAAAGTGAGTCTATGTACTCACCCGTGTCGTCCGTCCGTCCGTCCGTCCGTCCGGGCGTAAAAAACTTAAACATTGGATTTTTCTCGGAGACTATTAAGTCTATCAACACCAAATGTGGCATGATCGTGTATGATGACAAGGCCTCTAAAACCATACATGGTGACTTGACCTTGCTTCAAGGTCAAGGTCGCAGGAGCCATAAATGTGGTTTCAAAAACAGTCATTTTTCACATTTTCCCAATTTTCTCCCACGTTATTGAGAATGGCGACCTTAGCTACAAGTGATATATAGGTCAAAGCAAGCCCTATCTTTTGATACCAGTTTGGTTGACCTTGCTTTAAGGCCAAGGTCACAGGAGCTCTTCAAAGTGGGATTGTATACCTATTTTGAAGTGACCTTGACCCTGAACTATGGAAGATAACTGTTTCAAACTTAATAATTATGTGGGGCACATGTCATACTTTCATCATGAGACACATTTGGTCACATATCATCAAGGTCAAGGTCACTTTGACCCTTATGAAATGTGACCAAAATGGGGTAGTGAACCACTAAAAGTGACCATATCTCATGGTAGAAAGTGCCAATAAGCACCATTGTGCTTCCTATGTCTTGAATTAACAGCTTTGTGTTGCATGACCTTGGATGACCTTGACCTTGGGTCAAGGTCACATGTATTTTGGTAGGAAAAATGTGTAAAGCATTTCGTAGTGTATGATGTCATTGCTAGGTTTAGTTGTTTGACCTTGACCTTGAAGGTCACCTGAAGGTCAAGGTCATATAAAGGTCAAGGTCAAGCATGTGAGTCGTATGGGCTTTGCCCTTCTTGTTGTTTTTGTATGTCCAGTGGGGCTGTGTTACTGGCATGCCAATCTGCACTTGTATGTGTGAATGAGAGTGATAGCCATTTCTTGACAATGCATAATTATGCATTTGCTAGGACCTGCGAGCAAGTTATTCAGTCAAATGTGTTTATGCTACAGTTTAAAAAAAAGATTATTAAAGCTCATAGCAAATGTATGCGTTGTCGTGTAGGAGAACGTGAACAAACTCAACTTCCACCTCCTCACGTACCTATGAACTCGCGCGCCCCCCCCAAACAAAGAAGAAAAGAAGTCAGCTTATCATTTTCTCACTGCTGAGTCAAACGAGGTTGTTTTCTACTTATCTGAAATGTATCTTCAATTTCTTTGTTCGTTCTTTCAAGTTCACTGTTCGACGTGGTCGTTGACCTTTGCTCTGCAGGTGTTCAAGTTCACTGTTCGACCTGGTCGTTGACATTTGCTCTGCAGGTGCTCAAGTTCACTGTTCGACCTGGTCGTTGACATTTGCTCTGCAGGTGTTCAAGTTCACTGTTCGACCTGGTCGTTGACCTTTGCTCTGCAGGTGTTGAAGTTCACTGTTCGACCTGGTCGTTGACATTTGCTCTGCAGGTGTTCAAGTTCACTGTTCGACCTGGTCGTTGACCTTTGCTCTGCAGGTGTTGAAGTTCACTGTTCGACCTGGTCGTTGACCTTTGCTCTGCAGGTGTTGAAGTTCACTGTTCGACCTGGTCGTTGACCTTTGCTCTGCAGGTGTTGAAGTTCACTGTTCGACCTGGTCGTTGACCTTTGCTCTGCAGGTGTTGAAGTTCACTGTTCGACCTGGTCGTTGACCTTTGCTCTGCAGGTCCTGAAGGGCAAGAAGACCAAGACACTCATGACACAGACGGACAAGAAGACAACTGTCACCAAGCTGGGCTTCTTCGTCAACCTCTGTAAAGGGGAGTTTCTTGTGGTAGACTCGGAACGTTCTGTCGTCCTTCAGGACTTTGCCCTCCCTGCTGGCCATCACCAGTGGCTGCCCGTGGCCTCCTTGTACCGGCCTGAACTGGTCAGCACCACCGTCACCTGGATACGACCTGAACGTCTGCCTGATTGTGTCGTCAGCCGTCTCGTTGGCTCGCCGTGACGAACAGACATTTTCAGCATGCCTGTGACGTAATACTAGAGTGGTGTGAGGTCGACATAATAAGATATTTGACGTCAAGTTGTGATCTGTGACGTCAGCT
>JAWQFJ010001552.1:70000-75000 GCA_034096865.1 Theodoxus fluviatilis
TCACCTGCTCAACAGCCGTGTGCACTGTCCTTTGTGTCGACGGTCCCACCATGCTATTAATTTTCTCCACGCCACAAACGTTCAATGTTTTCGGAATGAGTCACGAAGTTCTTGCAAGGTGTGCCTATCTTTGACAGACCACGTGTCAAACCATGATGGGTGTAAAGCCATACGTGCGACAAGCGCGTGCTCATTGCCTAGTCCGTTATCTTGTGTGTGTGAGTGTGTGTGTGTGTGTGTGTGTGTGTGTGTGTGTGTGTGTGTGTGTGTGTGTGTGTGTGTGTGTGTGTGTGTGTGTGTGTGAGTGAGTGTGCGTGCATGTGTGTGTGTGTATGTATGTGTGTATGTGTGTGTGTGTCTGTCTGTCTCTCTCTCTCTCCCTCTCTCTCTCTCTCTCTCTCTCTCTCTCTCTCTCTCTCCCTCCCTTCCTGCCTCCCCCCCTCCCCCCCCCCCTCTCTCTCTCTCTCTCTCTCTCTCTCTCTCTCTCTCTCTCTCTCCCACCCTCCCTCCCTATGCTCTCTTCTGTCAGGCCCCTTAAACCACAATCCCTTTTGTGACTGTCTATTGATCGGAGTCGAGCTCCGCGGAGACAGATTGACTGATTGAATGACTGACTGCTTGACTGTCTGTCTGACTGCTTGACTGCCTTAATATGCTTTACGGCCTATTGTCCTTGGTAGGATATATAAGGCTTTGATCACATAATCATTGGAGCTGGTTCCAGTAAGAACAAGTAACGTCACGTCACGAGTTTCCTACTCATTCGCCATGTTTCGACTTGCGGAAGAAAACTCTGGGGGGTCTATTCGTACCCCCAACCCACAGGGGGTCTATTCTTACCCCCAACCCACTGGGGGTCTATTCTTACCCCCAGCCCACAGGGGGTCTATTCTTACCCCCAACCCACAGGGGGTCTATTCTTACCCCCAGGACACAGGGGGTATATTCTTACCCCTAGCCCATAGGGGGTCTATTCTTACCCCCAACCCACAGGGGGATCCGCGGAGACAGCTGACTCTGGAGAATCGGAGTGACGCGTCCTAATAGTCCGTAGTGATTTGAACCCATGGAATTGACAAAAGGCTTGTATGACACAGGCTTTTTTGAACTGGCGGACGTCCACTGGGGCCTCACGACTACTGGAAACTTTCGCGGACCTTGTCCCCAGTGTGGACCACCACAAAAGATGGAAACAGACCTCCCTCATCGGTGTTGATCAATGATTCCAATTGTTATGTTATATCTACACCCCATCATTGCAAACTTTTATATATTTGTATGGTTACCTAACACACAAAAGGTCTGTAGATCTTTCCCATGGAATGCTTAAGCAGGCTATACGAACGCTTGGATAAAGGCATTTCATCTGAAAATGAAAGGCATCGGACAGCAGGCGCAATAACGCACGTTAGAGATATAACGGAAATGAACCAGTAAGTCCAATATATCCTGAAATTAAATACCTAAATCCAATTCCTGATTTCATCCATACCATGCGAACAGTTGTGTCTCCATTGTTTACTGGTAACCTAACCTCTGTTCCCTAAATCATCTTGGCACGAGGACGCCTCAGAAACGGGAGAACCAGATTGAATGGTCAGTCCACCTTGTCCTTCATGTCCATACCACTCCCTTTACTGCCATGGCTGTGTTTGAGTAGGGCAAGAATACTTAAAGTCTCCCTGCATTTGTCCATTCACTGGGCTTGCCTTACCCCTCATATGGTGGCATCGCACATGGCCTGATTTCACTGAGCATGATAGGAAGTTGGCCACTATTTTTCAAGAGTAGTATTTACAGCTGTAAGAAAGGTTTTCGAAGCTTAACTATTCGACATCTGCTGGTCTATTTCACAGCAGCTTGGACTCCATGAATGAAATTTCCGAAACTGTTACAGAAGCTATTATTGAAGTAGTGATGCAGCAACGACTTGAAACACTTACGTTTTGTGTTGTTCAATCTAAGATTATATATATATATATATATATATATATATATATATATATATGAATTATTCGGAGGTGTGTTCTCAGAATGAGGCATAATAATGACTGCAGTTAGCATAGGATTATCACAAGTGAATAAATAGGTAAACATGTAGTCATTATTTTGCTACAGCCTGTTCCAAATACATGTAAAGTTCCTTTTGGAAACATGCTCAGACAAACTAAACTGAAAAGAGAGAGAAAATCAGCAAAGAAAACCTTCCTTGAAACGGAATATGCACTGTAAATGTCAGTTTTGTACATTCTAGACAGAAGCCTCTTTCACAAGAAAAAGCAATACATTTGGTGAGCCAGGAGTTCTGAAAATATCGCTACTGAAGGAGGATTTGGTTTAGGAGGGATGTTTAGGAGTAAAACTATCATGGGGACCTTCATCTGCAGTGGATATAGTCCAGTTCAGATGTTCATAGTACCTAAGACGAACGAAGCTCTATCTGACCTTTCCTCTTCCTTATTGTTGCAGGTTGTGTCCACAATAGGCTAAGTGGCGACTTACGTATTTTGCCTCTCGCTCCAGTCTGCCATACATACTTATCTTAATTTAAGCCAAGCGGGAAACCGTCTTTGCCAAATAAGTAAATGAGGTAAGGTAACCAGTATATGGACAGAGGGTGATCTTGCAAGACAGGTGCACCCTGAGCAGTTTCTGACCAGCCCCGACTCGACTGACTAATTGGAGGCTTGTTCAGTATGACAAGTGCTCGCGAACGCTCGCCGTGCTCGCGAACGCTCACTGTGCTCGCCTCACAAAGTGATGGTTTTGAGGGAGTAGAGAACGATGCTCGCATTTTCTACTACTGTTAGTGCTACTTATACTACTATTTCTACCAGTAGTGTTAGACTAGCAGAAATGAGAAGGCCTAATCATGAAGCGAGCACAGAGAGCACTCGCGAACGCTCGTCCTGGTGAATACAATCTGCTGTTAGGTACTAGACTTGGTCACCTCTTTCGTAATTAGTAGGTAGTCTGTAGAGAAGATTGGTGGGAGAGCGAAAGCGAGAGAGAAAGGCTCAGAGCGCACTGAGGGGAGAGGGACGGCCACAGATTGTATAAGGCCACAACAAATCTAATGAGAGAGACGACTCTCTCTGGAAGGATGACTGAGAGGAAAAGAATCTCGATCAAAAGGTCACAGAGATTTGTTCTACCTATACCCTGCAGTCACTCTCCATCATTTAGCGGGAATTTCTAATATGATTAACTGCATAAAAAGCTATGACGGTTTAGAATACCTTTATATTAAACACCAATATTTGAGGTTCTTAGGGAGAAGCACAGTGTTTATACGTATCGTCAGTGAGAAACCTGTAACGTCCATACACCATTGTTGGCTACATGTTCATCATGGGAGTTTACAACGTTGGAGCACAGCATATTTTTCCTACGTAGGCCCAGTGGGACAAGGCCTCATGGAAATAGGGGCAGACTTGTGGAGGCAGGTTCATGTATAAGAGAGGAGTGTTTATGGGAAGGGATCACGTGGACCTCTCTTTGGTCAGCCAGTAAAGATGAGGACGAGCGGCAGTAAATCCGAGGCAGGATTGAGAAATTTCCTCCCCTGGGTTCCTGGTGCGTGACCATAGCGCTCCAGGGTGATGTCCTTGCCTCACGAACGTGAGCGCCCCGCCATGAACACAAGCAGGCACAGGTGATGGTCGCCAGACAGAAAGATGAACGGGATCAGCTGATTTAGAGTGCGTGGCGAATGGATGTAAATGAGATGGACAGAGATCACAGATCTAGGGCGTATTTGGGAACAGGAAGCTTTATTTTGGTGTGATCTCCGCTGAAACGAACACGTATACAGGTACGTATAAGTGTGCGTAGACACGTTGTGTTAGACACTTTGGAAGTGCATGCTGGCAAACACACGGAGATTGAGCACAGGCCAACTGGTGCAGTAGCCAAGGTGAGCGGCTGAAGATCAGAAAGAATGAGAGCACAGATCTAGAAAGTGCTTCTATAGAAAAAGTGTTGGTCCCGATCCGAACAAAATACAAGCATGAGTAGACATATAAAGCACCTATTTCGTGTGATAACTGCAACCCACGTGCCTGTCTTAAGCCGCTGTACCGTTTGCCCCCTGATCACTGGGCCATGAAATAGACTCTCTTACAGTCCCAGACTCTCCAGAAAGGCAATTACACCAATGGATGAGAGAGTGATTGAATACACACATGTAGCTTTACGGTCAAACAACCTTGTAGGCGTAATTTCCTAGAACAGGTAAGAGTAGGAATAATTCAGTGGCGACTTCCGTAGTTGCTCGTCCTTTACAAACTCGCGTAGGGAGACGCGGTGGGTCTATTCTGACCCCCAACCCACAGGGAGACGCGGTGGGTCTATTCTGACCCCCAACCCACAGGGAGACGCGGTGGGTCTATTCTTACCCACAACCCACAGGGAGACGCGGTGGGTCTATTCTTACCCCCAACCCACAGGGTGACGCGGCGGGTCTATTCTTACCCCCAACCCACAGGGAGACGCGGTGGGTCTATTCTTACCCCCAACCCACAGGGAGACGCGGTGGGTCTATTCTTACCCCCAACCCACAGGGAGACGCGGTGGGTCTATTCTTACCCCCAACCCACAGGGAGACGCGGTGGGTCTATTCTTACCCCCAACCCACACGGGGAGGGACGAGATGGACGGATATTTGGATTCCTCCATCATCAACCCTCTCCCTGCCTGTGGAACCCCATTCTTACTTACCACTCTCATGCTTAGAGACTTCCACTTTTAGGGTTTTTAATCACAGCGTAACATGTTAGGGCTGCTCTCGCATGTGCTCAATTGTACTCTTGGATCAAAAGAAGTAATGCAAATCAAGCAGTTTGCCAGATGACGTAACTCGTGGAGCCACACAACATTGAACATCAAACCCTTCAGCCGCGTTGTAACTGCAAACTTGACCAGAAGCAGGGACTTCACCCCATTCTGTGAACCCGAGTCAGTAATTACCCTGACGCAGTTCGCAATGAATGCATAATAGA
>JAWQFJ010001552.1:87500-100000 GCA_034096865.1 Theodoxus fluviatilis
AAGACAGGAAAGGTGAGAGCCTGAGAAGATAGGTGAGTGCAAAAAACTACTCCATCAGGAGTGATGGAGTCCTCTATGGAATCGAGTTCCAAGAGTGAGAGCAAGGACAACATGCGTGACGAGAGACAAGTGAGAGCGTAGACGACATGCGCGACTAGAGGCACGTGAGAGCGTGGACAACACACGTGACGAGAGACAAGTGAGAGCGTGAACAACACAGGTGACGAGAGACAAGTGAGAGCGTGGACAACATGCGCGACGAGAGACAAGTGAGAACGTGGACAACACAGGTGACGAGAGACAAGTGAGAGCGTGGACAACACAGGTGACGAGAGACAAGTGAGAGCGTGGACAACACGCGCGACGGGAGACAAGTGAGAGCGTGGACATCATGCGTGACGGGAGACAAGTGAGAGCGTGGACAACATGCGTGACGAGAGACAAGTAGAGCGTGGACAACACGCACGACGAGAGACAAGGGAGAGCGTGGACAACATGCGTGACGGGAGACAAGTGAGAGCGTGGACAACAGGCACACAGCGAGACAAGTGAGAGCGTGGACAACAGGCACACAGCGAGACAAGTGAGAGCGTGGACAACAGGCACACAGCGAGACAAGTGAGAGCGTGGACAACAGGCACACAGCGAGACAAGTGAGAGCGTGGACAAAATGCGTGACGAGAGACAAGTGAGAACCTGGACAACATGCGTGACGGGAGACAAGTGAGAGCGTGGACAACACGCGTGACGAGAGACAAGTGAGAGCGTGGACAACATGCGTGACGAGAGACAAGTGAGAGCGTGGACAACATGCGTGACGAGAGACAAGTGAGAGCGTGGACAACACGCGCGACGAGAGACAAGTGAGAGCGTGGACCACATGCGTGACGGGAGACAAGTGAGAGCGTGGACAACATGCGTGACGGGAGACAAGTGAGAGCGTGGACAAAATGCGTGACGAGAGACAAGTGAGAACCTGGACAACATGCGTGACGGGAGACAAGTGAGAGCGTGGACAACATGCGTGACGGGAGACATGTGAGAGCGTGGACAACACACGTGACGAGAGACAAGTGAGAGCGTGGACAACACGCGTGACGAGAGACAAGTGAGAGCGTGGACAACATGCGTGACGAGAGACATGTGAGAACGTGGACAACATGCGTGACGAGAGACATGTGAGAACGTGGACAACATGCGCGACGAGAGACAAGTGAGAACGTGGACAACACACGTGACGAGAGACATGTGAGAGCGTGGACAACATGCGTGACGAGAGACAAGTGAGAGCGTGGACAACATGCGTGACGAGAGACAAGTGAGAGCGTGGACAACACGCGTGACGAGAGACAAGTGAGAGCGTGGACAACACGCGTGACGAGAGACAAGTGAGAGCGTGGACAAGACGCGTGACGAGAGACAAGTGAGAGCGTGGACAACACGCGTGACGAGAGACAAGTGAGAGCGTGGACAACATGCGACACGAGAGACAAGTGAGAGCGTGGACAACATGCGTGACGAGAGACAAGGGAGAGCGTGGACAACACGCGTGACGAGAGACAAGTGAGATCGTGGACAACATAAGTGACGAGAGACAAGTGAGAGCGGGGACAACACACGTGACGAGAGACAAGTGAGAGCGTGGACAACACGCGTGACGAGAGACAAGTGAGAGCGTGGACAACACACGTGACGAGAGACAAGTGAGAGCGTGGACAACACGCGTGACGAGAGACAAGTGAGAGCGTGGACAACACGCGTGACGAGAGACAAGTGAGAGCGTGGACAACACGCGTGACGAGAGACAAGTGAGAGCGTGGACAACATGCGTGACGACAGACAAGTGAGAGCGTGGACAACATAAGTGACGAGAGACAAGTGAGAGCGGGGACAACATGCGTGACGAGAGACAAGTGAGAGCGTGGACAACATAAGTGACGAGAGACAAGTGAGAGCGGGGACAACATGCGTGATGAGAGACAAGTGAGAACGTGGACAACATGCGCGACGAGAGACAAGTGAGAGCGTGGACAACATGCGTGACGACAGACAAGTGAGAGCGTGGACAACATAAGTGACGAGAGACAAGTGAGAGCGGGGACAACATGCGTGACGAGAGACAAGTGAGAGCGTGGACAACATAAGTGACGAGAGACAAGTGAGAGCGTGGACAACATGCGTGATGAGAGACAAGTGAGAGCGTGGACAACACACGTGACGAGAGACAAGTGAGAGCGTGGACAACACGCGTGACGAGAGACAAGTGAGAGCGTGGACAACACAGGTGACGAGAGACATGTGAGAGCGTGGACAACACGCGTGACGACAGACACGTGAGAGCGTGAACAACACACGTGACGAGAGACAAGTGAGAGCGTGGACAACATGCGTGACGGGAGACAAGGGAGAGCGTGGACAACACACGTGACGAGAGACAAGTGAGAGCGTGGACAACACACGTGACGAGAGACAAGTGAGAGCGTGGACAACATGCGTGACGGGAGACAAGGGAGAGCGTGGACAACACACGTGACGAGAGACAAGTGAGAGCGTGGACAACATGCGTGACGAGAGACAAGTGAGAACGTGGACATCACACGTGACGAGAGACAAGTGAGAGCGTGGACAAAATGCGTGACGAGAGACAAGTGAGAACCTGGACAACATGCGTGACGGGAGACAAGTGAGAGCGTGGACAACACAGGTGACGAGAGACAAGTGAGAGCGTGGACAACACGCGTGACGAGAGACAAGTGAGAGCGTGGACAACATGCGCGACGAGAGACAAGTGAGAGCGTGGACAACATGCGCGACGAGAGACAAGTGAGAACGTGGACAACACAGGTGACGAGAGACAAGTGAGAGCGTGGACAACACAGGTGACGAGAGACAAGTGAGAGCGTGGACAACACGCGTGACGAGAGACAAGTGAGAGCGGGAACAACACAGGTGACGAGAGACATGTGAGAGCGTGGACATCATGCGCGACGAGAGACAAGTGAGAACGTGGACAACACACGTGACGAGAGACATGTGAGAACGTGGACAACATGCGTGACGAGAGACAAGTGAGAGCGTGGACAACATGCGTGACGAGAGACAAGTGAGAGCGTGGACAACATGCGTGACGAGAGACAAGTGAGAACGCGACAGAAGACACTTGTAACAGCGAGGGAAACAACGATTGTGTCATCGCAGGAGCAAGCCCTAAAGTAAGTTTGCTATGGTAAAGCTGATTACTGATATCGCAGTGTATCGACCAGTGTGTGAATAAAGCTTCTTGAAAACGACTACCGGATTTTGCGGATTTCGACTTCCCAGTGCAAGCTAGGAGTACCCCCGTATCGACAGGACTTCCCAGTGCAAGCTAGGAGAACCCCCGTATCGACAGGACTTCCCAGTGCAAGCTAGGAAAACCTCCGTATCGACAGGACTTCCCAGTGCAAGCTAGGAGAACCTCCGTATCGACAGGACTTCCCAGTGCAAGCTAGGAGAACTTCCCAGCGCAAGCTAGGAGAACTTCCCAGTGCAAGCTAGGAGAACCCCCGTTTTCCAGTGCAAGCTAGAAGAAGCCCCGTATCGACAGGACTTCCCAGTGAAAGCTAGGAGGACTTCCCAGTGCAAGCTAGGAGAACCCCCATATCGACAGGACTTCCCAGTGCAAGCTAGGAGAACCCCCGTTTCCCAGTGCAAGCTAGGAGAACCTCCGTATCAACAGGACTTCCCAGTGAAAGCTAGGAGGACTTCCCAGTGCAAGCTAGGAGAACCCCCGTATCGACAGGACTTCCCAGTGCAAGCTAGGAGAACTTCCCAGTGCAAGCTAGGAGAACCCCCGTATCGACAGGACTTCCCAGTGCAAGCTAGGAGAACTTCCCAGCGCAAGCTAGGAGGACTTCCCAGTGCAAGCTAGGAGGACTTCCCAGTGCAAGCTAGGAGGACTTCCCAGCGCAAGCTAGGAGAACCCCCGTATCGACAGGACTTCCCAGTGCAAGCTAGGAGGACTTCCCAGTGCAAGCTAGGAGGACTTCCCAATGCAAGCTAGGAGAACCCCCGTTTCCCAGTGCAAGCTAGGAGAAGCCCCGTATCGACAGGACTTCCCAGTGTAAGCTAGGAGAAGCCCCGTGCAAGCTAGGAGAACCCCAGTGCAAGCTAGGAGAACCCCCGTGCAAGCTAGGAGAACCCCCGTATCGACAGGACTTTACGAAGGAGACAAGTCGCAACATACGTTTTAAATATGCTCAGCTGTATCTAGACGAGGCCGTAAATGCCTCATTAATGTTTCTCAAACCGCATTAGCATTAATGAATAAATTAACAGATACAAGAATCGTGTGTGCTGTCACATGATTTCGAGAGCGAAAGATCTTCACACCGCGTTTATCCTCTCATAAACCACCGCATAAAAAATATCCCGCTAGGGGGAGCTTCCATCACGATTGTTGGCGGTCGCATGCAAATCGGTTCATAAACATCATCGCCGTCGTTACCATCACGATAATCTCCCCCTTCCTGCTTGGCAATGAGAGTCGGTAGAGGGCGCTCACATGGAGCCCCAGCGCGCATGACGGAGGTCAGCTAAAAACCTGCACCTCCATGTTCAAGGAACGTTTTTGAGGCCGTCTCTTTGCTACGAGTCACTGACAGTCCATTGAGAACATGCGTCATCGTGTGTCTGGCGTTGTCTGGCGGTGTCTGGACGCCCAGTCGACTCGGATTAGCTCAACCTTGCATCCCTCCTCCTCTCTCTGTGCGTGTTTTAGCTCAACCTTGCATCCCACCTCCTCTCTCTGTGCATGTTACCTGTTTCTTTCGAAAGGAAGCTAACTTTTAGAAACATTTATCTCATTAATCCCCCCCCCCCCCCTTCAGCTGAATTCATCATGTCTCTGTAGTTGAAAGAACTTGGCCGTATGTGGATGTCATTAAATAAAAAACACACTAAATAATTGCAGGCAACCATGAACTATGTAAGACACTTTCTTCTCCATTAATGTTTATAAACATTTTTACGTCGTGGAGAACAAAGCAACGATGTGATAATCCTTGAGCTTTGATTACCGACACAAAAAACTTGCTAGTTTTAAACTTAACCGTCTTGCTCACTCAGAGGGAAAGCGGCAAAACTTTTACATTAATTCAGTCGTTCAACCGTGCAGTAAAGGTGAAGGCATGGAGTAAAAGTGGGGATGTTTTTATTTTATTTTATTGTTCGCCAGAAGTCGGCTTGTTGAAGACACATGTTCACGCCCTGGACAAAGTTGGAGGGATGTCGTGCCCGAGGTTGCTGCATGCAGCGCACACTGAGGGGTGAGTGCCTGTTGCTTTGATGCTGATTCCAGACAGTGCACAGAAGACATGCATCATCGTGCAGCTGCTTTACTGCCAGGCTCTTAAGTTGGTTTAGCCTTGTTCACCCGCGTGCTCTACCCTCTGTGTCTGTGCGTGTGTATTTTTTACATTTAAAAAAGCATATGCCAGGCAAAAATAAGTATTTCTGACGGATTCGTGTAACTTTTTTTTCCTCCTGAAATTTAAGGAGTTTTATCTGTCACGGCCGGCTGAAAGCAGATGCTTATAACAGGAGCCCATTTTAAGATTTATGCTCTAATGAATGAATACTTGAATCTTTTTTTCGAGCAGTTTAATTTCTTCCCGAGCGTAATTTAAAAAACAACAACTAAAAGTACTTGATTTGGAAACTGCTGCCGTTGAAATTATGTTTGAGAGTGTCTGCTCGTGCATGTATGCATGGATAAATGAGTGTGCACATGTGTGGGAGTGTGTGTGCTCATGTGTGTGAGTGAGTGTGTGTGTGTGTATGTGTGTGTGCGTGCGTGCGTGCGTGCGTGCGTGCGTGCGTGCGTGCGTGCGTGCGTGTGTGTGCCTGCGTGGGCGTGAGCGTGCGCGCGCGCGCGCGCGTGTGTGTGAGAGAGACAGAGACATAGATACACAGAGAAAGAGATAGATAGATAGGTAGGTAGGTAGGTAGGTAGAGAGAGAGAGAGAGAGAGAGAGAGAGAGAGAGAGAGAGAGAGAGAGAGAGAGAGGGGGGGGGAGATATGGAGAGGGAGAGAGAGAGAGAGACAGATACATATTAGTGATTCTGGAATTACGGCGATTGTCCGAAGTTCGAAGTAAACATCGGTGATCGAGCACTTTCAAGTCCGATGGTCACTTCGCCGTTGTGGCCAGTGCTGTTCCCTGATTGGCTAGTCAGAGAGATATTTCGCGCACGAATGCTTGTTATTTTATGTAGTTACAAGTAACGAACCCTTGTCTACAGTTTTCTCCCTTTGTTTCGCAAGAAAAAGCCCATTTTTAGAATTACTGACACAGATACCGTGAAACCGTAACCAAAGAACTGTATAATTTCTCAACGATTGAAAAAAAGTTCAGTTGAATTTCCACATTATTAAAATTGAGATGTCGCTGGAGCTACATGATACTACACGGTTTTTCATGAAACTCAGTCTCACAAAAAAGAGGGTGGGTTAGCCGGGGTCGGATTGATAAACTCAGTGGCACGGACATCGACGTATGCATATCATTACAGTCAGTGGCGTATGCATATCATTACAGTCAGTGACGTATGCATATCATTACAGTAAGTTGCGGCATATTGGTATGCAACAGTACCTGAACACAAGTTCGCGGTAGGCCACTTCGGTGTATTCGTATGCAACAGTACCTGAACACAAGTTCGCGTGAGGCCACTTCGGTCTATTCGTATGCAGCTGTACCCGAACACAAGTTCGCTTGAGGCCACTTTGGTCTATTCGTATGCAGCAATACCTGAACACAAGTTCGCGTGAGGCCACTTCGGTCTATTCGTATGCAGCAGTACCTGAACACAAGTTCGCGTAAGGCCACTTCGGTCTGCGTTCACATCGGGCATTCCGCCTAATTAGAACATGGCTTCAAGAATGCCAGACTTGATCTCCGGAAACCATCTACTAGAGAACCACACCAGGGGCGCCTTCAGCTCTCTCTCCGAAGGTTTTCATGGAGCTTTCTTTCACCTACTACGTCGTTCAGAACGGAGAGAGGAGTTGATCGCGACCCAGGACATGACCCAAGGTACCCGTCACCCATTTACATTATAATGGTCGGTGATTCAACGCAACCGGCCTCTATTCCTATTCATGGCGCCGACACTTTGGTTTGCGTTGTGGTGAACAGAATGAGACAAGAGGGAGTGGTGTGGAGTTGAGGAGGGGGAGTAAAGGTGAAGTAGGGGGAAGGGGAGGGTAGAAGGGGCTTGAGATATCGTAGGTATAGGGACCGGTTGGAAAGGTGTAGGGAGAAGGTTGAATTTGTCGTGGGCTGCAGGTTTGTCTTGTTTACCTGTTAGCAACTTTCAAGCGTCTAGTCTGCACCGTTGTGTGAACCGAGGATGAGTAGGACTGACAGCGTACCGTGTTCAGCCAGCATGCCCGCTCGCTCTGCAGGGGGGCTTCACATCCAGCATGCCCACTCGCTCTGCAGGGGGGCTTCACATCCAGCATGCCCACTCGCTCTGCAGGGGGGCTTCACAGCCAGCATGCCCGCTCACTCTGCAGGGGGGCTTCACATCCAGCACGCCCACTCGCTCTGCAGGGGGGCTTCACATCCAGCACGCCCACTCCCTCTGCAGGGGGGCTTCACATCCAGCACGCCCACTCCCTCTGCAGGGGGGCTTCACATCCAGCACGCCCACTCCCTCTGCAGGGGGGCTTCACATCCAGCACGCCCACTCCCTCTGCAGGGGGGCTTCACATCCAGCATGCCCACTCGCTCTGCAGGGGGGCTTCACATCCAGCACGCCCACTCCCTCTGCAGGGGGGCTTCACATCCAGCACGCCCACTCCCTCTGCAGGGGGGCTTCACATCCAGCATGCCCACTCGCTCTGCAGGGGGGCTTCACATCCAGCACGCCCACTCCCTCTGCAGGGGGGCTTCACATCCAGCACGCCCACTCCCTCTGCAGGGGGGCTTCACATCCAGCACGCCCACTCCCTCTGCAGGGGGGCTTCACATCCAGCATGCCCACTCGCTCTGCAGGGGGGTTTCACATCCAGCATGCCCACTCGCTCTGCAGGGAGGCTTCACATCCAGCATGCCCACTCGCTCTGCAGGGGGGTTTCAAATACTGCGCCCAGACCGAGTGGAATGTACGTTGTTTATCATGTACTGATGACAAAGTTTACTTGTGAGTTTTTGACAAGTGAGAATCTGAGGGTGCGCCTCTGGGTTGTGAAGGTGTGCCCGTGCATTGATGTATATATGTGTGTGTGTGTGTGAGTGTATGTTGTTTGTTTGTTTGTTCGTGTGTGTGTGTGTGCTGTTTGTTCGTGTGTGTATGTTGTTTGTTCGTGTGTGTGTGTGTGCTGTTTGTTCGTGTATGTGTGTGTATGGTGTTTGTTCGTGTGTGTGTGTGTATGTGTGTGTGTTGTTTGTTCGTGTGTGTGTGTGTGTGTGTGTGCATGTTGTTTGTTCGCGCGCGCGCGCGCGCGTGTGTGTATGCTGTTTGTTCGTGTGTGTGTATGCTGTTTGTTCGTGTGTGTGTGTGTGTATGTTGTTTTTTCGTGTGTGTGTGTGTGTGTGTATGTGTGTGTGTGTGTGTGTGTGTTGTTTGTTCGTGTGTGTGTGTGTTTGTGTGTGTGAGTGTGTGTGTGTGTGTGTGGTTTGTTCGTGTGTGTGTGTGTGTGTGTGTGTGTGTGTGTGTGTGTGTGTGTGTGTGTTTGTTCGTGTGTATGTGTGTGTTTGTTCGTGTGTATGTGTGTGTGTGTTTGTGTGTGTGTGTGTTAGTTCGTGTGTATGTGTGTGTGTGTTCGTGTGTGTGTGTTCGTGAGTATGTGTGTGTATGTGTTCGTGTGTGTGTGTTTGTTCGTGTGTATGTGTGCGTGTACGTGTGTGTGTGTGTTCGTGAGTATGTGTGTGTGTGTGTGTGTGTGTTCGTGAGTGTGTTCGTGTGTGTGTGTTCGTGTGTGCATGTTCGTGCCTTTGTTCGTGTCCGTGTGTGCATGTTCGTGTCGTTGTTCGTGTTCGTGTGTTTGTGTGTGTGTTTGTGTGTGTGTGTTTGTGTGTGTGTGTTCGTGTGTGTGTGCTCGTGTGTGTGTGTGCTCGTGTGTGTGTGTGTGTGTATTAGAGAGAGAGAGAGAGAGAGAGAGAGAGAGAGAGAGAGAGAGAGAGAGAGAACACGTATACGCATAAATTGTAAACCGTGTAGATGTTTATTTTATTTTCTGCTTATTTATGAACTTAAACATTCAGAGAGACCATAACATCCGAAATATTTCCAGAGTGCAGTCACCATTCACATATAGTCCTGTCGTTCTTACTTAAAAGAAAAAATATAATCATTCTTGCACTGTAGACCTCAAAAGAATCCACATATCTACGAACGACCTGTTTCTGATACACATGGAAAGGACCGCGCTGACACTGAGTGACACCTCATGCGACAAAGACGTACGATACTTGTGATATATCGGCCTTTTGCACCCAGTTGTACTGCCCTCGAAGTCTCACGGGCATCACCAGACCTGTACATAGGGCCCACTGCATTCCAAGGGACACTCATGAGTCATTGCCATCAATGTGCCTTTGCGTCATCCCGGGCACGGGTCAGAGGTGTAAAATGCTACGCATCCTCACTGGTTGCCAGAGAGAATTGGTGCCTGAAGGGATTCCAGAAGGTTTGAAACGATACCAGGACATATTTCATAGAGGAGATGAAGCCATTCGTGAGTTGACGTACTGTATGAACAAAGTAGCAAGAATCCAAGTGTTATGAACAGCAAGCAGTGTTACGAGTAGATTTCCCTCGTGTTAAGCATCTGTTTGTTTAATGCAATCCCTCTATTATACGAGTTGCGAGTATGAATATGCATGCAAATTTCGATTTAGAATATCTTTGTGTATCGAGAGTAGTTCACGACGGCCACGGGACAGTACAAAGTTTTGGCGCCAATAAATGAACACGTGCACCAATGGGAAGGCCATCTCGTTTCTTAAAATATCCGGTGATTCAATAAATATCCCGATGTTTGGTCACTCGACATGTTCTATGGTATTTTCTTCATCTTTCTCTGTTTAAGCTCATTGTTTAGTTTCTTTCCTTGAATACATTCATGCGTCATGTGATAAGTCAGTCAATTCTTTTTCCCAGAAAGGTGCATCTTGTTTCTGCAGATTCAACTGGGTTCTTTTGAATGTGTTCTGCCAGTTTACATCCCTGCGATTAAATCCTTTTCTGCATCTTTGGAGATGTAAGAGACATTTTCCCTCCTGCAGAAGCAGCATCATTTAACACATACCCACGCACGCACCCACCTTCCAAGAGTGCACAGACCACCGGCAACACAGACAACCACACTGCTGATCGTGTCGGAATTTGGCGAAGTGGCTCGAAGTGTCGGCAAAAGTGCGAGAACGTATTGCTCAACGGTATTTTTGCCGAGATACAGAACTTAAAATAATGACAAGTTATCGTTGTTTACGGCAGCGTGTTCTAGTTATTGTTAACTACATCATTTTATCTGGGCTGAAATGGACTTCCTGGGGTTTAGAACAGTCTCTTCATCTAATTATGTGTGTCTGTGCACAAGAAACAAGGCTTCTGTCGACAAATAAGTTTTTGAACAAAACGCTGAGAAAGGTCATAAGCACGCTATGTCTCTTAACTTTTCTGAGGTTTACATTATGGTTACAACATTTTTCTATGAAAATTCAGAGATATACGTAAATAAATAGATACCATATTGCGATTGAAACACCTCATGTCATTTTTCCGACTTTGTGCCTAGTTCTCATGCACAGTCATATTGTTTCGCAGACGTTGTGTTCGTCAACTTGAAATGCCGTCACTCCGTCCATCCGTCTTCCAGCATTGTTCTTTGGACTTTTTACGGGCCGGTGTTATACCGAAGGTAGCCTCCACCTGGTGCCGGTGTTTAGGCTCGTCAATCCACCATGATAAACTATCGACATTACCAACAGCACTTGTATACACTCCACACACGAATGTACAATTACAAAGGATCACAACACGCGCAAATTAAGAAAAGTGAATTTAATTACATTTAACACAATAGAACGTGACACTTGCAAAGAAAGCGAACAAACAAACCCGCGTAAGCAAGCCGGTCTATGCGTCTCAACACAACAAATACCAAAGACGATAACCCAATCAGGGAAAGCTCTCTCCAGGCAATCGCAACTCATACACACAAAAGACCCGAAAACACCAACAAAACCCCGGCAATCTCACAGACTCCGACAAACCCCCTCTCACGCCAACAACAGGCGCCATCTCCTGTAATCATACACACAAAAGACCCGAAAACACCAACAAAACCCCGGCAATCTCACAGACTCCGACAAACCCCCCTATCACGCCAACAACAGGCGCCAACTCCTGTAATCAAACATACAAAAGACCCGAAAACACCAACAAAACCCCGGCAATCTCACAGACTCCGACAAACCCCCCTCTCACGCCAACAACAGGCGCCAACTCCTGTAATCCTCGGCCAACGCCGGTATCTCCAATCAATTCCAAACAACGGACTGCACCTCGCCCACGGCCAATGCAGACACTCATAGTCATACGCTCCTCTTCCCCTCAGACTACCCCATCAAGCACAGAAATCCACTAACCTTTCTCCAAGCTCAAAATCACCTGCCTCTACTCTCATCATCACATTACCGTGCAAACGGCCCCCAACTGACCATCCTTGCACGGGATAAACACCAAGCACGAAACTCCACGTGCATCACCCATAATATTGCATGAAGAACCGCACTATGCATGAAAACAACAAGACAAAGCAGACGGAGCGCACTAGGCAACCGTGAAACGCTGACTTCGCACTAATAATGTAAAGGCCATGTTACACGAGTCGTGCCAGTCTGCTTACGCCATTTTGTGTAGCTGCGACGTGGTTTTCATGAGATAATCTCCTCTAGTTATACTCCTATACAGTGTGAAGTCTTTGCCCGCTTGACTAAGTCGGACCTGGTGAAATACATGCAGACGCAATAAACACAAACACAAGGTAGCAACAACAACTATTACTGCAAAGCAGCAGCAGCAGCAGCAGCAACAAGTACAATAATATCGACAATAACAACTACTAGTAGTAGTAAACAGACGCACTCATAACGGTTGCTGAAGGGATGCAAAATTAAAAAAAAAAGTGGGTTACATTATTTCCTGTTTTTACCAAGATGTCAAAGCTTATGGGAAAATGGTTTATTTAACATAACATGAACTGTTCCGTGAAACCTCTGTAAGCCCAGTGCAGAAACAACGGAGCACGAGGATCCGTCATCTTTCGAAAGCTGTGGACTCTCTTTCGTCAAGCTACTTGGGTGGCGGCTTCAGGGAAATACGAATTTTCCTGATTCATCACGGAAGTAGTGTACTGTACTCTTTATAACAACAAAAAAGGAGAACGTTATAACGTTTAAGCCATCGTGTCTGCTGAAGTAGTCGCACAAGCGGTACAACATAAGCTA
>JAWQFJ010001552.1:105000-112500 GCA_034096865.1 Theodoxus fluviatilis
CGCACCCACGGACGTGCGGACTGACAAAGAATTATATAAAGAAACAAATGGCGACCACACGCACCACATGCACACATACATACACACACAAACATACATGTATGTACAAACAAACGTACGCACGCACACACACACACACACACACACACACACACACACCAACACACACAAGACATATAAACACACACAGACACATAAACACACACACACATAAACACACATATACAGACACATAAACATACACACACACACACATATACAAACACACACACACACACACACACACACACACACACACACACACACACACACACATGCACACACACCATTCGCCAAGTGAAACTAATCTATCGCACAGGCGGGTTCGTGAAAATCCACCTACAGACGTACACTCACGATCGCGTGCGTACACAGGAACACACACGCACACGAACGCGCACACGCACGCGCACACGCACGCGCACACGCACGCATGCACATGCACTCACGCACACAAAGACGCTTCAGATTAGCCATGAAGGAAGAGAGGCACGTCATAAAAGGAAGTTTCCCGCAAGGACACACAAACAAGGAAACTACGCCTTAGCGTCCGGGGTTTGGCTCTGGAATGTGCCCGACAGTCAAACCGCGGCATCTAGACCTTCATACATCGACCATGGGACAAATGACGTCATGTGGTACCTGCAGTTAATGACACCCACCCTTGGGTCACTGAGGTGCCATCAGCACCACCAGACATCTCCCTCAGAGTGTTATGTCGCATTTTACCTGGGCGGGATTATTTCTCCTCGCTTCTCGTTTGTTCCGCCAGATGTTTCATTGCAGTCAGTGACGAACGGAACGGCGGAGAAGGAAGTGAAGGAGGATTTGGAGCAGGAATGGGAAGGAGGAGGAGATGCAGCACCGGCAACAAAAACAGCAACAAAAGAAGGAAGACGAAGAGGAGGAGGAGCAGCAGCAGCAGAAGGAGGAAGAGGCGGAGCAGCAGGAGAAGGGGCAGCAGGAGGAGAAGCAGCAGGAGGACGAGCAAGAGGAGGAGGACGAGCAGGAGGAGCAGCAGAAGGAGGAGAAGGAAAAGGAGGAGAAGAAGCAGAAGGAGGAGGAGGAGGAGCAGTACCAGAAGCAGGAGGAGGATGAGGAGCAGCAGCAGCAGAAGGGGGAGGGGGAGGAGCAGGAGAAGGAGGAGGAGCAGGAGGAGGAGGAGCTGAAGGAGGAGGAGGAGGAGCAGCAGCAGCAGCAGGAGGAAGAGGGGCAGGAGAAGGAGGGGCAGGAGCATAAACAGGAGGAAGAACAGAAGCAGGAGGAGTAGCAGGAGGAGGAGGAGGAGGAAGAACATGAGCAGGAGGAGCAGGAGGAGGAGCAGGAGGAGGAAGAGGAGGAGGAGAAGGAAGAGGAGCAGGAGGAGGAGCAGGAGGAGCAGGAGGAGGAGGAAGAGGAGGAGGAGGAGGAGGAGGAGGAGGAGGAGGAGGAGGAGGAGGAGGAGGAGGAGGAAGAACAGGAGCAGGAAGAGGAGCAGGAGGAGGAGCAGGAGGAGGAGCAGGAGGAGGAGCAGGAGGAGGAGGAGGAGGAGGAGGAGGAGGAGGAGGAGGAGGAAGCAGGAGGAGGAGCAGGAGGAGGGAGAGGAGGAGGAGGAGTGCAGGAGGACTAGGAGGAGGAAGAGTAGGAGGAGAAGGATCAGGAGGAGGAGAAGCAGAAGCAGTGGCAAGAGGAGGAAGAGAAGGAGGAAAAGGAAGAGGAGAAGCAGCAGCAGGAGGAGGAAGAGGAGGAACAGCAGCAGCAGGAGGAGGAAGAGGAGGAACAGCAGCAGCAGGAGGAAGAGGAGGTGGAGCAGAACGAGGAGGAGGATGAGAAGGAGAAGGAGGATCACCAGCAGCGCAAGGTTTGCCACAGCAAAATATTTTGTCTAATATACGAATCAACTGAGCGACGCACGTTTTGTAAGTATGGAAGGTTATTTAAGAAAACTGATGAAAACAAACCGAGGTATAAGAAAACAGTTTTAAACGAAAATATTAAATCAAAAAGGGCGACTTCTTGAAGACTCTATTTTCACACTTTTCGTACACTCTTGTACAAAGTAGAAGTTGACGACACTGACATGGGCTATCTGGAGGTCACATGCGCCATAAAATGCCATATGTCGAAAACCCACCTCTCTTTCAAAGCTATTACAACTCGTGAATAGTTCAACTCGGGGCATTTCGAGTGGCGATGTAAACAGTCCCTTGCGCCGTCATGGGTGAGTGAAGACATCAGTGGAGCCTGACGCTGGCAGTGCTGTGAATTGTCCTCCACAGAATCAATGTCAGTAAGAAAAACGTCTACGTGAAATGCTCTATTAAATACACCACTCCTTTCCCGAACATGTTGCAATAGTTGGTCTTCCATAAGGAGACTCACCAGCCTGTGACGCTACAAAACAAGAATGACCCCTCGTCTTGCACTGCACGGTGGAAAAAGCCCTGGGATTGTGAGGTCATGTGGAACAGAGGTCGGCTGGGGTCAATGTTGTTTAAAGGTGAGTGAGCTCATAGGGTAAGCGTGCAGGTGTCATAGTAATCCGAGAGGAAAAAAAATAGAATTCTCAACAACCTCGAACGTACTCAGTATTCAATTTTTCCTCTCTGCTTGTAAGTTTGTTTGCGATTGGTTAGATTGTTTGTTTTAAAATTATAGTTCTTTTTGGCAGGTAGAAATCATCAAACTTTCGAAATACCAATGTAAACGTAACAGGACTGGTTTTACATAGCGACATATCACCTATGTCTGGGTTTCAAGTGGCTTTACACGTTACCCCCTGATCACTGGGATCACGTAATAGTGCAAATGCCGTATCGTTATGCTTGTGTTCTTCGTCGTAGGTACTTCACACTGAGAGAGACTTTCTCCTGGAAAAATATTAAGCGCATCTTCATAGGCCAGTTTCGAACTTATGCAGATTGTTTTCGCAGCCATGAAGGTAGTTTCATGTAGAACAAGACCAACAAGGCCAAGAATGTTGTGTTTGCGTTAAAACAATGTACAAACTATTTGACATGTTGTCGTCGTCGTCTTTCTTCTTCTTTCTTCTTCTTTCTTCTTCTTTCTTCTTCTTTCTTCTTCTTTCTTCTTCTTTCTTCTTCTTTCTTCTTCTTTCTTCTTCTTTCTTCTTCTTTCTTCTTCTTTCTTCTTCTTTCTTCTTTCTTCTTTCTTTCTTCTTTCTTTCTTTCTTCTTTCTTCTTTTTTCTTCTTTCTTCTTTCTTCTTTCTTCCTTCTTCTTTCTTCCTTCTTCTTTCTTTCTTCTTCCTTCTTCCTTCTTCCTTCTTCTTTCTTCCTTCTTCTTTCTTCTTTCTTCTTCTTTCTTCTTCTTTCTTCTTTCTTCCTTCTTTCTTCTTTCTTCTTTCTTCCTTCTTCTTTCTTCCTTCTTCTTTCTTCCTTCTTCTTTCTTCCTTCTTCCTTCTTCTTTCTTCCTTCTTCTTTCTTCCTTCTTCTTTCTTCCTTCTTCTTTCTTCCTTCTTCTTTTTTCCTTCTTCTTTCTTCCTTCTTCTTTCTTCCTTCTTCTTTCTTCCTTCTTCTTTCTTCCTTCTTCTTTTTTCCTTCTTCTTTCTTCCTTCTTCTTTCTTCCTTCTTCTTTCTTCCTTCTTCTTTCTTCTTCTTCTTTCTTCCTTCTTCTTTCTTCTTCTTCTTTCTTCTTCTTCTTCTTCTTCTTTCTTCTTCTTCTTCTTCTTCTTCTTCTTTCTTCTTCTTCTTCTTCTTCTTCTTCTTCTTCTTCTTCTTCTTCTTCTTCTTCTTCTTCTTCTTCTTCTTCATCTTCATCTTAATCATCATCATCATCATCATCATCATCATCATCATCATCATCATCATCATCATCATCATCATCATCATGGTGGTGGTGATGATCATAATCATAATCATGATCAACTCCAACAACAACAACAACAACAACAACAACCGCCTCATCGAGAGAGAGTTTTCTGATAGATAGATGTGTATGTAAATGCTGTTTTTAGGCGTTTGAACTTACCGCAAGATCTAGCATGTACAAGATGGCGTAATATGGGCACTCGTCAACGAAGTGAGCTGGGATTAATGGGTTTCTACAGAAACACGCAGCCATACAGAGGAAAAAGGGAAGGGAGGGTGTGGTCTGTGTGTGTGTGTGTGTGTGTGTGTGTGTGTGTGTGTGTGTGTAATTCGAGCCCTGTGTATGCTGGACATTAGAAAGCCCTAGGTGTGGTTTTCTTTATAGCGATTTATTACCTACTATATGTATTCGAGGCTCAAACCTCTTTACTCGTTATCCCCTGATCACTGGGTCGCTTGATCAATCTTTCACTGGCGTCTGAAGACAAGCACAGTGACAGAGGGATCGGACACATACACAACAGCACCGTCTCCGCTCCCTGGGGAGTATTCAAACACAGTGCTGGCTCACGGCAACAGCAAGGAATAACTGTGCTACAGCGTGTCACCAGTGCCCTCGCAGGTACCTGTTTTTACTCCTGGGTGGGGAGAGGCAATGCGAGGTGTATCTGGTTTTACTCCTGGGTGGGGGGAGGCAATGCGAGCTGTACCTGGTTTTACTCCTGGGTGTGGAGAGGCAATGCGAGCTGTACCTGGTTTTACTCCTGGGTGGGGAGAGGCAATGCGAGGTGTATCTGGTTTTACTCCTGGGTGGGGGGAGGCAATGCGAGCTGTACCTGGTTTTACTCCTGGGTGTGGAGAGGCAATGCGAGCTGTACCTGGTTTTACTCCTGCGTGTGGAGAGGCAATGCGAGGTGTATCTGGTTTTACTCCTGGGTGTGGAGAGGCAATGCGAGCTGTACCTGGTTTTACTCCTGCGTGTGGAGAGGCAATGCGAGGTGTATCTGGTTTTACTCCTGGGTGGGGGGAGGCAATGCGAGCTGAGCACGTTGCCCAAGGATGCGCCTAAAGGATTATTGCGACTTTGAACTTTGCACCCGCAAGCCGAAAACGACAGCCTGGGAACGTTCTAACCACTGAACCAGAATTCAGTACAAACGTAAACATACAGAATGTTATGAGAATTCAAATCGAGACCTGGGACAGCTACATCACTAAGCAGCCGTGTTGATCTGCTGTCATGTTGATCTGCTGTCGTGTTGATCTGCTGTCGTGTCGATCTGCTGTCGTGTCGATCTGCTGTCGTGTCGATCTGCTGTCGTGTCGATCTGCTGTCGTGTCGATCTGCTGCCGTGTTAATGTGATATCGTGTCGATCTGCTGTTGTGATGATCTGCTGTCGTGTTGATGTGCTGTTGTGTTGAAGTGCTGTCGTGTTGATGTGCTGTTGTATTGA
Organism: Theodoxus fluviatilis; assembly: GCA_034096865.1. Taxonomy (NCBI): domain Eukaryota; kingdom Metazoa; phylum Mollusca; class Gastropoda; order Cycloneritida; family Neritidae; genus Theodoxus; species Theodoxus fluviatilis. The sequence goes on from JAWQFJ010001552.1 coordinate 110,302, forward strand.
TGTGCTGTTGTGTAAATCTGCTGTCGTGTTAATGTGATATCGTGTTGAAGTGCTGTCGTGTTGATGTGCTGTTGTGTTGATCTGCTGTCGTGTTGATCTGCTGTTGTGATGATCTGCTGTCGTGTTGAAGTGCTGTCGTGTTAATGTGATATCGTGTTGAAGTGCTGTCGTGTTGATCTGCTGTCGTGTTGATCTGCTGTTGTGATGATCTGCTGTCGTGTCGATCTGCTGTCGTGTTAATGTGATATCGTGTTGAAGTGCTGTCCTGGCAGTGACAGCCCGTGACACGCATGACAACGATTATAAGGGCAATGAGAGCAAATCAAGGGTGACGTAGATTGGAATCCGCGTCCCCCACATATCCTTCTACCTGAGTCACAGACAGGTAAATAGGAAATGCTCGATGTGTGCAAATAATGGCTACTGGCTACGGTACGTCACCTACGTTACTCATCTGTTGTTGACAAAGTTTTCCTCCCGAACATTTCCCCAAACCGCAGGTAACACAGGTACATTTTGTCAGGCATGGGAGAATATATATAGCCGCATATAATAACTTTGACATTTACACATGTTTGTATTAATTGTGTACTACAATCATAGGCACAAAAAAGGTATGGGAATTTTGCTCAGTAAGAGATGCATTATCAAATGCAGTGTTCACAGTTACAGTTTTTTAAATAGGTGTTTTGAATAGGATCAACATGTCGCCATGTATAAAATGCAGAAGTCTCTATTCAGCAAAGGAAAATAAAAGCATCCTTCCTTCTCCTCTTCTCAGCAGTGAGCTACCTTCGTCTGTTCTTGCAGGACCGTTCGATTCAGAGGGCCTAGGGCCTTCATGAACACAGAGCTCTAGTGAGTTGGGGGTAAGACTAAGCCACAGCGCCTTTCCTTGCGATTCGTGAAAGGCGCATGCCTTGGGAAATGGATACTTAACTTGCCCCTAACAAGGCATCTTTATTGATATGGAGGTCAATGGTCTCAAATAGCTACAAAGGTTGCTCAGCCATAAAACATAACGCTATCCATTCATTCATTCACACATACGTTCATCAACATCGCATTCTTATCTTTCCTCGTGACTTTTCGTTCATGCCTCCAGCTGCCATTATGATGAGAATGTTATCGCTGCCTGACTTTTCGTTCATGCCTCCAGCTGCAATTATGATGAGAATGTTATCGCTGCCTGACTTTTCGTTCGTGCCTCCAGCTGCCATTATGATGTGAATGTTATCGCTGCCATTATGATGTGAATGTTATCGCTGCATGACTTATCGTTCGTGCCTCCAGCTGCCATTATGATGTGAATGTTATCGCTGCCTGACTAAGTAACGAATGTAAACAAACATATTAGCTTATCACCAAAGGGCCTGAAAATCAAGACATGATTCCGTTAAGCAATTTAATAGAAGATACCTAAGGTGTTTCTTGTCTGTCCAGATTCATCTATAATTTGTATGTTTGTTTGCTTGTTGGTTGGTTGGTTGGTTGGTTGGTTTGCTTGTTTTCCAGATGTCTAGGGTTTGGATGTATTGATGAAAGTAAGGAGGAGGAGGGGTAGGGGGTCGGTGCTGGATGAGGACAGGAGAAGCGGGAGGAGGGAGCTGGACATGTCATCTGTCTTATCAGTCTCCGTTCCCCCGGCTCAGTCACGTGGTCATGTGAACAGCTGTCAGACCCTGACGGCAAGTTCTTTTGAAGCGCCGACGCTATTTCTGGTCACATGACAGATGACGTAATTTGTCACTATCGTCACACCGTCTGCCTTTGTGACGTCAAATGACCCATGGTGGCGGGACAGCGTGGCCACCGAAAGTGCATGATCACGTGATGGCTTTGACCTCGTGCCCTTGCTAAAAAGGGCACACAACGGTCAGTGCCTAAACAGGGCGTACACGATTGTATTTGAGTTTCATGGCACGACAGGTTTCACACCATACAGCTCTGCCATCTTAATATATACGTCACATCCCCGACGTAGCACACGGAACTGCTTACTAGTGGGAAATAAAAAGCTTGCTAACGATTTTGTTCACCAGACGAGGCGCACTCATTTGTCTGATGATGAAATACACCACGGGGGTAAATCGACAAACCACAAACGAATCCTTCGCGCAGGCTCGCCTGTAGATTCCTACAAGACTGCTCTTTTCAAAGGAAAGCAAGCACAGGAAGTTTGCATGACGCAGAACAACC
>JAWQFJ010001552.1:138451-140951 GCA_034096865.1 Theodoxus fluviatilis
CGTTCGTTCGTTCATTCATTTATTCATTCATTCATTCATCCATCTATCAATTCATTCATTCATAAATAAATTCATCCATGCATTTATTCATCTGTTTCCTCTGCAGGCCTGGCCTTCATCTCCACACTGTGCAAGTCCCAGGGTCGCAGCACGTCCATTGTGGAGGACCACGGCGGCTTCCAGAGCATTGGCACCGCCGCCCACGAGCTTGGACACAGGTACTTCATACACACCTGTACAGTCTTGGAGGTTTTCCACAGGTACTTCATACACACCTGTACAGAGTCTTGGAGGTTTTCCACAGGTACTCCATACACACCTGTACAAAGTCTTGGAGGTTTTCCACAGGTACTTCATACACACCTGTACAGAGTCTTGGAGGTTTTCCACAGGTACTTCATACACACCTGTACAGTCTTGGAGGTTTTCCACAGGTACTTCATACACACCTGTACAGTCTTGGAGGTTTTCCACAGGTACTTCATACACACCTGTACAGAGTCTTGGAGACTTTCCACAGGTACTTCATACACACCTGTACAGAGCCTTGGAGGTTTTCCACAGGTACTTCATACACACCTGTACAGAGTCTTGGAGGCTTTCCACAGGTACTTCATACACACCTGTACAGAGTCTTGGAGGCTTTCCACAGGTACTTCATACACACCTGTACAGAGTCTTGGAGGTTTTCCACAGGTACTTCATACACACCTGTACAGAGCCTTGGAGGCTTTCCACAGGTACTTCATACACACCTGTACAAAGCCTTGGAGGTTTTCCACAGGTACGTCATCCACACTTGTACAGAGCCTTGGAAGTTTTACACAGGTACTTCATCCACACTTGTACAGAATCTTGGAGGTTTTCCACAGGTACTTCATCCACACTTGTACAGAGCCTTGGAGGCTTTCCACAGGTACTTCATACACACTTGTACAGAATCTTGGAGGCTTTCCACAGGTACTTCATACACACCTGTATATTCTTGGAGGCTTTCCACAGGTACTTCATACACACCTGTACAGAACCTTGGAGACTGTCCACAGGTACATCACACACACATGTACAGAGTCTTGGAGGTTTTCCACAGGTACTCCATACACACCTGTACAGTCTTGGAGACTGTCCACAGGTACTTCATACACACGTGTACAGAGTATTGGAGACTGTCCACAGGTACTTCATACACACCTGTACAGAACCTTGGAGACTGTCCACAGGTACATCACACACACATGTACAGAGTCTTGGAGGTTTTCCACAGGTACTTCATACACACCTGTACAGAGCCTTGGAGGCTTTCCACAGGTACTTCATACACACCTGTACAGAGTCTTGGAGGCTTTCCACAGGTACTTCATACACACCTGTACAGTCTTGGAGGTTTTCCACAGGTACTTCATACACACCTGTACAGTCTTGGAGACTGTCCACAGGTACTTCATACACACGTGTACAGAGTCTTGGAGACTGTCCACAGGTACTTCACACACACCTGTACAGTCTTGTAGACTTTCTACAGGTACTTCACACACTCCTGTACAGAACCTTGGAGGCTTTCTACAGGTACTTCATACACACCTGTACAGTCTTGGAGGCTTCCACAGGTACTTCACACACACCTGTACAGAGCCTTGGAGGCTTTCCACAGGTACTTCACACACACCTGTAGAGTCTTGGAGGCTTTCCACAGGTACTTCATACACTCCTGTAGAGTCTTGGAGGCTTTCTAGAGGTACTTCATACACTCCTCTACAGAACCTTGGAGGCTTTCCACAGGTACTTCATACACACCTGTAGAGTCTTGGAGGCTTTCTACAGGTACGTCATACAATCCTGTACAGAACCTTGGAGGCTTTCCACAGATACTTCACACACACCTGTACAGTCTTGGAGGCTTTCCACAGGTACTTCATACACACCTATACAGTCTTGGAGGCTTTCCACAGGTACTTCATACACACTTGTACAGAGCCTTGGAGACTTTCCACAGATACTTCATACACACCTGTACAGTCTTGGAGGCTTTCCATATCTATTCCATACACACATGTATAGAGCCTTTGAGGCTTTCCGTACCTTGCTCGCAAGGAACAAAGATCCATTAGACACGAGAGCGTCCATGTTAAAACAAGGAAAAACGACAAAGTAAGAATTTTCAACCAGAATTTTATTCAGTTTTCCCAACAAAGTCCCCATACTAACTTCTGTAGCACACATGGTTTGTATGTAACTTTAGCGTGAAGGTATTGAGATATATGATGATATACGTGTTCTAGTTCCCTGGCAACTTTGCTGCGTGTTTTTTTAGAAAACTGTTTACAGCTACTTCAGTCTGGTTTTAACTCGGACGCTCGCATGTGTGTTGCCATGTACTGCCGCCGTGTTATCGCTGGAAAAGTGTCCGAGCCAACGTCCAGCAAAGTCACTAGCGATATAAACGCTGTTTTTTGCAGTTTTACACAAAAGTAATGAGTTAATTAGTATGTGCTATGTACAC
>JAWQFJ010001552.1:145951-148451 GCA_034096865.1 Theodoxus fluviatilis
AAGTGCGTGCTGGTCACAGCGGCCAGAGGTACTTCCTGTGGCGACAAGATGGTGAGTTTGTGGCAAGAAGAAACCCTATTTGTTATACTGCTATTCAGTTTCCAGCATGAACACCTTACTTAGACAACTTTGACTTCGCTGGCTGGGGCATGTCCAAATGATGAACAGAACAAATAATTCCGAATGACCTCTAGTATAATGAACTTAGAGCTGACATACGAGGGCGCCTGGTAGCGGAACATAGATGCGCTAGGCATCATCATCACGTGCTGGATGGACGTTGCCAGGGACCGCGCTTGTGGGAGAGATGAGCTCTAAGGGCGCGTTTGTTTGGCCCAAAATCTCGAGAGAATCGCGAGGGCTATGCGTTTCCTACGTTCCTCGCTCATAAGGACACACTCGCCGTGAAGGAGGGAGGCCGAGGGAGGTCCGGAGCTCCCTCGATGCTTCCCGCTGCAGTGATCCGGATGAGCCAACATGGCGGAGACGGTGCTAGTTGGGCTGGTGTTCGGAGATAACAGTGCCTGTAATGTGCTTCTCACAGTCCGAGAATGGAAAAGTGTACGTACACGGAAGTATTTGCTGTTCGAGTGTTCATTCGTACATCTTGAAGAGTAGGTGTATATGTTATTTCTGGACATGCACTGCCAAAAAAGTTTTTATCGCTTGCAAACATGCAACACCGTATACTTACGCTTTATGAATTATGTCCCTTGAATTGGTCGAAACGAATCGAGGCCTAACAGTTTAGACAAAATTGTCTACAGCTGAACCCGAGTTGCTTTGTTTTCGTTCAAAAAGTTCCCGTGCCATTCGATATGACACTCTGGTGTGTTCTATGAAGTGAAAAACTGATGTGATCTCTGAATCGCTAGTTTATCGGCAACTTCTTCACCGACTCTGGCGCCACGACGCAGCCATGTTCTTCCGCCTTGCGAGTTGCTTGGCCGTTTTTCTAGCTGTAGGAGCATCTCACTCGTCCTCGACTAGCCATTCAGGGAGAATCTCGAGATTTGGGGCCAAACAAACGCGCCCCAGGGCTGACTGGGGGAGATGAGGTTTCGGAGGCTGGTGAAGAAGAGGAGCTTGAAGGAGGGACATGATGCATACAAGCACCTTGAAGTGCAACCGCTGTGACATGGACAGCCACTCCGATGCTGGACTACACTGTCACAGCACTGGCGAAACTCCAGAACCCACAATCGCACACAACTTACGGAGGTCTACGCCACTTCATCTGTGAAGATGTACCTCATCTAATGTAGAGGTCAATTCAGACTTGGTGAATTAATCCATTACTTAACCAGCACAACGAAACCAATTTTCGGTCAGATTTGAATATTAAGTGTAGGTAAGTAGGAGAGATAGATGGATGGATGGGGTTTCGCGGTCTGTCAGCACTTGTAGGCTATGTAAGGCCATTGAGCACGATAACCACTAGAATAGTTTGGAGTAAGCGCAAATTAAGTCACAATGACCCTAGTTATTTGCCTCTTACGAATCGTGTAGGGAGACACGGTGGGTCTGTTCTTACTCCCAACCCACAGGGGGCTAGTATGAGAGATGTTTGTTTGCGAGAAAATGATAGAATCTTTGAACTCACGTCGTTTTGGGGGGTGATGACTGGAAACATTTCTCCCCTCTATCTGTCTTGATGGGCTCCCGAGGCTACTGATACACTGAAAACTGTTGAAAACTGCAGGAACAAACTGCTTCCTACGACGATCACTCAGTATATCGATTTTCCGACCCACACACACGTCACCCGCGTTTTGATCACAGCGGAGGTTCTCTCTCTGCAGGGTGAGCACTGTTCATGTCTAAACACGAGTCGGTTTGTCTCAAAAAGGCCACACACGTGGGAGTAGTCACGTGGGAATAGCCACGTGGGATCACATGACAAAAACACGCGCGCCGATTGGCTGGCGATGCTGCGAACGGTTAATTAAGTTAATAATTGTTTCTCGCTTTTTCACTGGAGGGAATTTCCACTTTTCACACATCTGATTTTGTTGCAGTGGTGCATCGACGGAGAGTGTGTTACATCTGCAGACGCTCCGGTCAAGAACAGTAAGTGTGCTCGATTATTACGCACAATTAAATTCATTGTTGAAAAGAAAATTACGCAGCATATTGATGTCAAAATGTTGATAAGATGGCAGTCACTCCAACATGTAAGCCACGAGCATCAATATACAGACAGACACTTGCACACACGCATCCAAACACTTGGTTTTCAGACACCCGCGAACACGCTCGCACGCACAAGCAGTCATGGCAATGATCATACTGCTGCTGCTGCTGCTGGTGACGATGATGTTGATAATGACGACGACAACGACGATGACGATTATGATGACAACGACGATGACGATTATGATGACAACGATGATGATGACAACAACGATGATGATTGATGATAGATGATGGAGATGATGATGATGATAATGGAGATGATGATGATGATGATGATGATGATGATCATGATGATGATGCTGAT
>JAWQFJ010001552.1:155951-180951 GCA_034096865.1 Theodoxus fluviatilis
GGTGGCGTTAGAATACCAGAAAAAATATGTACATTTTCTTTGAAGATGGATCGAACTGGCGATGAAAGAACAGAGTTAGCTATGTTGACTGCTACATCACGAGAACATTTCAACTCTTGCACGAAAATACTGACGTTCTACAGCAAAGTCCCATCGTTTGGTCGTTGAACGGCGATGTACATATCGAGTGATAACGAAAGATTTTGCTTCTTTAAAGTATTTATTATCAAATCCTTTGTGATTATTTTACATATTACTTCATGGTAGGTTTACTTATATTGTTTGTCGCCACATTCCCAGGGTAAAATAAAAACAGAAAAGAAATGTATTGATTCCCGTGTCCATATGATACCATCATCGCCAACGTCTTCAAGTAATCCATTATAGCTTTGTTTATGTTTAGCCTGTAGTTTGCTTGCTCCTTTGTGATCCAAGTTGTCGTTTCTAATCTAATCGAATTATACACATAACATGTCTGTAGATATGTTTTGTTGATAAGGCGAGAAACTGTCTCAGCAGTCTGCGCGGATTTTCTCTTGCCAGTAAGTGGGGCACGCCTACTGTGTCTCTCTGTCAACAGGCAAAGCGTCAGATACCCACACAACGCCAACTTGTCTCATACTCTGTTATGTTCACACTCGATAGGCTTTGCGTTTAGCACAATTGCTGTGTGATTTTTGTATATCATGCACATGTGTCATGTGTACGCGCATAAAGTTTAACGCAGAAACAATCAGTATGTCTACGACAAAGAGTAGAATGTGCATTAATGACGAAATATGTGTTTTAAACCAGAAACTGACTTATTTTCTCTCTCATAGAACTTGGATCACAAATTCACTTTTTACAAAGATCTGTCGTGACAGAGTTTATTGTGTACAGCAAACGAAAATGAAATTTTCTGCTAGGGTATCCAAGGGAAAATGTATCTTTCTATTTGAAACTACATGTTCTTTGATCAAATTAACTCGTTTAAATGTCTAGGGGAAGAACCAAAGCACGCACCTTCATTCCTCCATTCACACGCTAGATGGTAATTGTCTAAATGAAGTAATGGCAAAAACGGTATCAATTCAAAGGAAGTAGTTTAATTTTCATGAATGCATTTACCAGTGAATGGTGACTGAGCGACAAACGCTACAATAAATGCATAGAATGCAAGTAGAAAACAATCAATTCAGTTCAGCAATTTGAAGCGAGACAAGTAAAAAGAAAACAATGAAAAGAAAGATGTCTGCCCGAGCCGAGGTAATTAACTAAATGTACTTATCTGACCCTTTCGATGAAAAACGTGCAGGTGGAGAAGCACGGACCTAAACCCCACGCTCACCGCGTTAGCACCGGGGTTGGAATTGGGGGGGAGGGGGGTCTGAGTGCACCGACATTGCAGCCGGTGACCCTGGAGGGAAATCACCACAGTCGATGAAACAGCTGAAACTTGGCATTCTTTCATTCTCTCTCTCTCTCTGGCATTCCTTCTTCTTCTGCGTCGTGTCGAGGGAACTGGCTCCTACGTCTTCTTCTTCTTCTTCCTCGGAAAGGAGTCGGTCTGCTCTCCAACAAGACAGGCCACCACACTTTAGCAAAGCAGGCAAGCTGGCTGGCAGGCAAGCTGGCTGTTCAACATTCCACCACCCCCTGGCAGAGGGGTTCGCTTCCAACTGGCTCCGGGCCGGCTGAGGTTTCTTACTATTCCCATTCTACGTTTCTCTATATGGCCACCGCCAAGTATAAACCTAACAAGCAGGGCGCCAGCATCTTCACGGACACTGCTTTTGCTGAAAATAAATGTTATGACGCCTCGAGCATCCGGCGACACTTGTTTAAATAACTTCGCTGACGTCACCAAGTCCAGCCAGTCCAATCACTACTGTCCATCCCACCCCACTCTGACTGGTCAATTCACAAGTTGAAATTCACTGGTTGGTCAGCGCTAAAACGCCAGTGAAGTCCACTACACTGGTAACGCTTTCAAGTTATTCACATGCACAGGGGTCAATTCTGTACTGACACCGGCTCAGGGCAATGAAAAAACCTCTAAGGCTACGGCTCAGCAGACGCATAGTAAACATTTCTAATAATACTAATAACCACAAGGCATGAAAAAACGTTGTCTCGCCACACCTCCCTACCACAATGAGAAAAATGTTATAGACATGACATTTTTCACAAGTCACAATTCAAACAGTCAAAACTCTCAAACAACAGGGGACCCCGGGTTACGTGGTCTATACTAAACTCAAAAACCATCGCACCACACAACCACCTGACCATCACACTGGCCCACAAAACTCTCACACTCCACCCATCACATTCTTCTCTGCACAGCACACTCCAATAAACAGCCAAACACATCAACTCTTTCTCACTCTCACACCCAGTCATTCCTCTCTCTAAATTTAGCCTTTTTTCCTCTTCCTCCAGTCAAACCATTTCCTCTCTCTGTGGCTCGCCTCTCCGAGACTCACACCACCACATGCAACCTCTCCCATCTCCATTCCTTCCTCTCCCACATCCTCCAACTCCACACCAGTCTTCCCACAAGACTCAATTCCTTCCTCTCCCACATCCTCCAACTCCACACCAGTCTTCCCACAAGACTCAATTCCTTCCTCTCCCACATCCTCCAACTCCACACCAGTCTTCCCACAAGACTCAATTCCTTCCTCTCCCACATCCTCCAACTCCACACCAGTCTTCCCACCAGACTCATGCCCAACTTCCGCACACCTCCTCTTCCTCCGGGTGGAACACATCAACACCCCACTCTCAGTCTCATCTTTCAACTTCTCCCTCCTCTTCCGGGTGGAACACATCAACACCCTCCTCTCAGACTCATTCTCAACTTCCATCTCTTCCTCTCTCACACACTTGTCCTCTCCCTCCACCTTCACCATTGACACTTCTCTGTCTCCATCCCTGACTCTGTCTCTGTCCCTGACTACGTCTCTGTCCTTGACTACGTCTCTGTCCCTGACTACGTCTCTGTCCTTGACCCCGTCTCCGACTCTGACCCTGTCCTCGACTCTGACCCTGTCAATTCCCACTCTCTCCAACGAACGACAAGCAACCATCTCACACTGACTCTCCTCAGCAACAATCTCCTCAGCAACAACAACCTCCTCGGCAACAACAACCTCCTCAGCAACGACAACCTCCTCAGCAACAACAGCCTCCTCACAAGCAACAACAACCTCCTCAGCAACAACAACCTCCTCAGCAACAACAACCTCCTCAGCAACAACAACCTCCTCAGCAACAACAACCTCCTCAGCAACAACAACCTCCTCACAAGCAACAACAACCTCCTCAGCAACAACAGCCTCCTCACAAGCAACAACCTCCTCAGCAACAACCTCTTCACACCGACTCTCCTCAGCAACAACAACCTCACACCGACTCTCCTCAGCAACAACAACCTCCTCAACAACAGCAACCTCAACAACAACAACTTCCTCACACTGACTCTCCTCCTCATACTTCTCAGCAGCCTCCCTGGCTCTCTCTCTCTCTGCCTCCTGCTCCAACTTTTTGTCTTCATATGCCTTTATCCTCTCTCTGAATGCCTTGCTCTTCTCCCTCCACTCCCTGTCTTTTCTCTCCCTCTCTCCTTGCTCAGCCCAAAATCTCTCCCATGTCTCCCTTATCACTATTCTTCTGAACTTGAACAGGATATCTCGCAATTCACCCATTGTAAGGATTTGCTAGCTTCACACACTAATGAACTCAGCAAAACTTCGAACAGCAGTAACTGCACGCTTTCCAGCTAGTCAAAACAAGGTCACACAGTGCAGCAAGGCATGTGAGCAACAAGGTGAATCAAAAACAGAAATGGCAGGTCAGGTCATGTCACAACACTCTCGCTCAAGGTACAGATACTCCAGACTTAACTGTAAAACATGAATTCAGATTTACTTTACTTATTGCATTTAGTTCATATTATCCCGGACGAGCCCCCAAATGTGACGTACTTGTTCTTTGATCAAATTAACTCGTTTAAATGTCTAGGGGAAGAACCAAAGCACGCACCTTCATTCCTCCATTCACACGCTAGATGGTAATTGTCTAAATGAAGTAATGGCAAAAACGGTATCAATTCAAAGGAAGTAGTTTAATTTTCATGAATGCATTTACCAGTGAATGGTGACTGAGCGACAAACGCTACAATAAATGCATAGAATGCAAGTAGAAAACAATCAATTCAGTTCAGCAATTTGAAGCGAGACAAGTAAAAAGAAAACAATGAAAAGAAAGATGTCTGCCCGAGCCGAGGTAATTAACTAAATGTACTTATCTGACCCTTTCGATGAAAAACGTGCAGGTGGAGAAGCACGGACCTAAACCCCACGCTCACCGCGTTAGCACCGGGGTTGGAATTGGGGGGAGGAGGGGGTCTGAGTGCACCGACATTGCAGCCGGTGACCCTGGAGGGAAATCACCACAGTCGATGAAACAGCTGAAACTTGGCATTCTTTCATTCTCTCTCTCTCTCTGGCATTCCTTCTTCTTCTGCGTCGTGTCGAGGGAACTGGCTCCTACGTCTTCTTCTTCTTCTTCCTCGGAAAGGAGTCGGTCTGCTCTCCAACAAGACAGGCCACCACACTTTAGCAAAGCAGGCAAGCTGGCTGGCAGGCAAGCTGGCTGTTCAACATTCCACCACCCCCTGGCAGAGGGGTTCGCTTCCAACTGGCTCCGGGCCGGCTGAGGTTTCTTACTATTCCCATTCTACGTTTCTCTATATGGCCACCGCCAAGTATAAACCTAACAAGCAGGGCGCCAGCATCTTCACGGACACTGCTTTTGCTGAAAATAAATGTTATGACGCCTCGAGCATCCGGCGACACTTGTTTAAATAACTTCGCTGACGTCACCAAGTCCAGCCAGTCCAATCACTACTGTCCATCCCACCCCACTCTGACTGGTCAATTCACAAGTTGAAATTCACTGGTTGGTCAGCGCTAAAACGCCAGTGAAGTCCACTACACTGGTAACGCTTTCAAGTTATTCACATGCACAGGGGTCAATTCTGTACTGACACCGGCTCAGGGCAATGAAAAAACCTCTAAGGCTACGGCTCAGCAGACGCATAGTAAACATTTCTAATAATACTAATAACCACAAGGCATGAAAAAACGTTGTCTCGCCACAGTATCTTTCTATTTGAAACTACATGGACGTAGATGGGGGCAGACTTCGATTGATAATAACATTAGCCAATTGTTTCGATATGTTTTTCTTAATTTTATTTATTCAGGTTTAATGCTTTATTTCTGCACTATGCATTCCTGTCCCTTGCTATGCACACGCTAACCGTTCTTCCTGGTGCAGTGTATTCGCCAATATGATGAAATCGTAACCTGTAGTACACAGCAGTAGATGGAGAATGAAAAGAGACAAACGCGGCCTTTCAAAACGCTTTGCATAATACATGTATATGTCCAGCTAATCGGCGCTCATCCAACGAACCACTAATGACATGCCGTCTCCGCGCCTTTCAGTATCTTCCCGTGTCTTCGTGAGCGTACTGTGATTGTCACTACATGTATTTTACAGTATTTTGCAATGTCTCCCAGAGCGACTCGGTGTCTGAACATGTCTTCTGGCGTATATATCTCCTAGCTGACGTCACCAAGTATTTTCATATGTCTTTGGAAACGTTCATGCATCTCGCAGTATCTTCTTGTGCCTTTTAGCGAGTCCACAACTCTCTACATAGCTGACAATGTTTTGAATTGTCATTTGTCTACTCAATTGTACATTGGTACATCTGTGTGCGTCTTCTGGCGTCTATAGATAATGTCACGTGCCAGCCAGCGTTTTCACTCATCTTCCAGTGCCTACATTTGATAGCACCTTCGCAAACTAAGTAACATATTCATGTGTCCAGCGATGCTGTCGTGCATGGAGAATATCTACACGAACCTGCTGATGCCTTTGTGTGGTTGATTTCTTCAGTCGCCATTTCCTTTGTCCAAGATTTTCCTAACGTTAACAAATGTTCCACTTTTCTTCGTGTATTCAAGTTTTCATACAACTTTCTATCAAATGCACTTGCACAGAATAGGGATGCTGATAGTGAATAAACCAAGTTAAAACATTTTGGTGTTGTTCCTTTCCCTGAACAAAACTGCATGCATATAGATTGTAGCAAAATTGTCAATTTTAATAGTGACCTGTACATACCATTAAAGTATTAACGATTTCCCTCTTATTCGTCTGGAATCGTGGTAATGTCTTAAGGTGTAAACTGATGAATTTGAATTTCTCTTAATTGTTTTGGCCAAAATAACAAGGTTGGGGGTCAGAATTGACCCCCCTGTGGGCTCGGGGTAAGAAGTGACCCACCGCGTCTCTCTACGCGATTCGTACGAGGCGAATAACTAGGGACATCATGACTTGATTTACGTTTACTCTAAACTGTTCCAGTGCTTCTAATGCTTAATGGTTTTACATAGCCTACCAAGGCTGATATGCCGTAAAACACGCTCCCTCCCTCGGTTAGTTCCTTCATTTATTATTCAGCAAAATAACTTTAGAAGTTCAAAACGGATTCTGAATAAATTTGGTGCAACATCAGGGTTTTACCCAAGGACGAATTCAATCTATTTTAGAGGTTATCTTGTTTTCGAATTGGAACCATAAATGGATTTCATCGCAGCGCCGTGGTCCGTCGTATGCCGCAAGTAGATGTATGCGTTCCACACCAAGACCGCTAGCAGGCGGTGCGCTAAAGATAACTACACTTCGTAGCGTCAGGCTTGCCTTGCAGAACGTGCTACCTGAATTATACAGACCATGGAAGGCCAGCTGTTTATTTAACTGCTGTGAGGAGTTTTAAAGTAACGTTCACGAGTTGAGCGGAACAACGTCATAAGTTATACAGGCCGCATCACAAACATACCCCCATGAACCACTAGCAGCGTTAAAACAGTCATGTAGCCATAGGCCCGGCAAACAATTGCAATTTGAATGAATTATTCATGTATTATACATGGACTCTTGACAAATTAATAATGTTATTTGGTTAAAGTTTCTTTGCGTGTCAGTAATTCCACAAATGAGCGGCTCGCATAGCTATTAAGCTGTTGAGACCGTTTGCCATAATCCCCTTGTGGGTTCGGGGTAAGAATTGACCCACCGCGTCTCCCTACGCGATTCGTAAGAGGCGAATATAACTAGGGACACCGTGAATTGATTTGCGTTTACTCTAAACTATTCTAGTGATCATCGTGCTTAATGGCCTTAAATATCCTACAATGGCTGATATGCCGTAAAACACTATCCATCCATCCATCCATTCGTTTACCATAAGGTTAGGCATTCCATACCATAATCCCCCTGTGGGTTCGGGGTAAGAATTGACCCACCGCGTCTCCCTACGCGATTCGTAAGAGGCGAATAACTAGGGACACCGTGACTGGATTACGTTTACTCTAAACTGTTCTAGTGATTTTCGTGCTGAATGGCCTTATATAGCCTACAAAGGCTGATAGGCCGTAAAACACCATCCATCCATCCATCCATCCATACCATACTTTTGAACAAAACACCGCAAGAAATGCTTAAAAATGTACAAATCACGATCTTCAACACCAAAACTCTCTGAACAAGAGGCGTACAAAGGAACGAGCAGGCTGGTTTAGGCGAGACTATTCTATGGCAGACAACATTTTTGTTTCATGTGGCATTGTGCAGACATTTCTCAGCAGACCTAGAAATCTGTTTGCGTGCTCTTTTGGTTTTAGAAAAGCTTTTTATCCAGTTAATCGCCATATATTGTGGGATATTCAGGAGAAAAACGTGGAGTATAAGAGATTACTCAGAAATTTCAGAGTAACACATGAATCGGTACAGTACTTCGTACGCATGATCCGGCGGCAGTATCGGTTCATTGCAAGTTTGGTGGGATTGAAGCAGGGCTGCAGTCAGTCTTCTTTTCTTCTCAGTTATGATTAATTCGTTACTAGATGAAGCTTCTCCGAATGCAAAGCATGGAGTACAGGTTTTGCCTAATAAACCTAACTTCTATATACTTAATTTTGCTGATGACGTAATTGTTTCGGATGCTTCAGACCCTGTGAGTTGGGGGAAAATATTCATCCACCGCGTCTCCCACCAAAACCGTTTCGCAAGAGGCGAATAAGTACAGAAATCATGACTTGATTTGCGCTTACTCGAAACTATTCCGGGTATAAGTTTTAGGGTGGGTGTGGATCGTGGCGCAGATGCCACAGCCTCTGTGTAGCTAATCCTTTCGCTACACTCACCTTGGGAAGGGCCCTCGCACACACTGCCCCCAGTTGAGAAAGCTTCTGTGCCGGGGAGCACTTGTAGCTGGGCAGGCTCAGCCATCGTTGTCGTGGTGGGAGGATCCAAGCTCTCAGTGGGACCCGTCCTTGGTGCATTGTTACGAAGATTTCAATAAACTTATATAAAAACGGTCCTGGGTAAATACAAGATTTTTAAGCAATCAATATAAATCATAACTTCCCATAATCAGAGGTGGAAAAGAAAAGAAAATTAAATAAAAGTGGAATCACTGATAAAATGTTAATAGAGAATTATAAACACAAGTAAAATTACGGTCAACCCGCTCAAATTAAACCAATAAAATGTAGAACAGCCCTTGACATAAAAAACTACTTCGACCAACTTTCCATCTGTCTCTCTCCGTCTGTTCTCTCCCTCACTCAGTAGGCACGTCTGCCTAGCCGACCGTCCGTTTTTCTCTACTGTGCTTCTCTCTTCTCTTCGTCTGCTTCTCTCTTTTCTTCGTCTGCTTCTCTCTTTTTTTCGTCTGCTTCTCTCTTTTCTTCGTCTGCTTATCTCTTTTGTTCGTCTGGTTCTCTCTTCTGTTCGTCGACTTCTCTCTCTCTCTCTCTCTCTCTCTCTCTCTCTCTCTCTCCGCTCTGTTCTCTGCTGTGTGGAGACCGATCTCTATTCTCTGTCTTTTTGCGCTCTCTTATATCTCTATCTTATCACAACCAACTCACGACCCATTTCCACTCACTACAACTCATACTTCAGAGCGAACACCGCTCATCACCGTGGGGCAGAACTGAACACCCACTCACCCTCCACTTCAATCTTTACACAGCCTTTGGACCACCAACCTCACCCTCAACGCACCAGCAAAAATCAAGTCTCTCTCAGGTGAGATACTTTTGAAAACCTATTTCCCCATTACAGCATCCACCCACGCGGCTTGCCTACTCCTGTAAGGTGTGTGTGTGTGTGTGTGTGTGTGTGTGTGTGTGTGTGTGTGTGTGTGTGAGAGAGAGAGAGAGAGAGAGAGAGAGAGAGCATCATTTTAAAACTGTTTGCAAATGCAGTGCGTTTTAAACAGTAGTTGCGAAATGTGTTCATCGTGAGAAGTGAACAAGAGGAGAAAAGACAGATACAGAGCAGAGGCGCTGAGACACCAGGAAGACTGGGACACATGCTGAGACGCCAGGAAGACTGGGATGCATGCTGAGACGCCAGGAAGACTGGGACACATGCTGAGACGCCAGGAAGACTGGGACACATGCTGAGACACCAGGAAGACTGGGACACATGCTGAGACGCCAGGAAGACTGGGACGCATGCTGAGACGCCAGGAAGACTGGGACACATGCTGAGACGCCAGGAAGACTGGGACACATGCTGAGACGCCAGGAAGACTGGGACACATGCTGAGACACCAGGAAGACTGGGACACATGCTGAGACACCAGGAAGACTGGGACACATGCTGAGACGCCAGGAAGACTGGGACACATACTGAGACGCCAGGAAGACTGAGACACATGCTGAGACACCAGGAAGACTGGGACGCATGCTGAGACGCCAGGAAGACTGGGACACATGCTGAGACGCCAGGAAGACTGGGGCACATACTGAGACGCCAGGAAGACTGGGACGCATGCTGAGACGCCAGGAATACTGGGACACATGCTGAGACGCCAGGAAGACTGGGACACATGCTGAGACGCCAGGAAGACTGGGACACATACTGAGACGCCAGGAAGACTGGGGCACATGCTGAGACGCCAGGAAGACTGGGACACATACTGAGACGCCAGGAAGACTGGGACACATGCTGAGACACCAGGAAGACTGGGACACATGCTGAGACGCCAGGAAGGCTGGGACACATGCTGAGACGCCAGGAAGACTGGGACTCGAGCAGAGACGCTGAGAGTGAGGAGAGGCCAGAGGGACGCCGAGACGTCTGAGGAGACATGAAGAGAAGTGAGGAAGAGGAGACAAGGCAATGCGGAGGGCAAGGACTGAGACCTGGCCCACGTTCAAGAGACCTAGCGCTCGGTCGAGCCCAAATTGTCACTCTTGAACGACTTTACATGACCAAGTGCCAACCAAGATGGCTTCCACGCTATACCCTGCATTCCATTGCACTCTGATTCATATCTGCTACGAAGCGTAGCAGATTGAGGAGTTTTGATTGGTTGGTTTTTTTAATTACTTAAAATGCACGTTATCATAAAAAATAGAGGGTTTTGGAGACATTCTATGGATAAATCCCAAAAATGAATTCATATTCAATTTAATTCCCTCTTGATTGAAGAGACGACTTCATGAACGCATTGGGCAGTATTTTCATCGTCGCTGGGCGCCAGTGTGAAGCACTTAGAGCGCCATTTGAGATGTTCCAGCTTCTGTGCGACCTTGGCGGAAAGTTGACCTCTGCCACTGGGTGAGAGGTCACTGCAGGACTGCTGGGATAGGTCTGCTACGATGGCAGAGTACTGTACAACAGAACGCAGAGATGTTCTCATCGTCGCGGAATGCGCTTCTCAACCAAATGAGCGCGCCAGCAGCTGCAGACTTGTCGTTCCTTGAGGAAGCTGATGAGATATATTGTTCTGAAGCTGTGCATCAAGGGCCTGGCTCCGCTCGAATAGAAAATTATGTAGAAGCTCACTTACACAACATAAGACATTCTCGACACTTACATCAAGGGAGGTTACACAGCAAACCAAGAGCAAATGTACGATGTAGAGTTACCTCCCTTCAAACTTTTAAAAAGTATTTTCGCGAAATTATTGCTCACATACTGTCAGTTTATTATTTCAGAGCAGGTATTCTTTAAATAAAGAAAAGAACATCAGCCTAACTTGTATAACTTCTCGCACAGCTTGGGTGAAAATCACAGGTCGAAACGTGTGCTACTGCGCGCATTTTGTGGTGACTTCCCTCCATTCGCCAAAATCAGTCCGTTTGATCTGCACTCGTAGCCCACTCCGCGGCGGGCTATCGAGCGCTCGATGTGCTACGCCTAGCAAGCCGTCGAGCGCTTTCAAGCGCTATCTAGTGCTAGGTCTGTAGAACGACCTACCGCTGTTTGGAAAATGTTACCCACCTCCGGTCTCGTACTGTGGGGTTCCCTGGGGCCGACTGGCAGTGACGGGCGCGTTTCCTCGCCGTCATTGACCCATCGCGTCTCCCTACGCGATTCGTAAGAGGCGAATAACTGGGGACACCGTGACTTGATTTGCGTTTACTCGATTCTAGCGATTGTCGTGCTTAGTGGCCGTACAAAGCCTACAAAGGCTGAGAGGCCGTAAGGCCCGTCGCGCACTAGGCGTCCAAGCAGCCAAGCAGCCAAGCAGCTGGGGTATTTTGAACGCGCAGTACAGTGTGCGAGGGTAGCCGCCGGCTGATTCGGCTGCGCGCGCCCAGCCGCTTGCGTCCAAGCGTCAGGCGCTCGGAAGTAGGGTCGTCTCTATTTCCGAGCGCCTAGACGCTTGGACGTGGCCAATCAGATTGTTTGCAAGGACAGGCAAGAAAACCTCTACAATCTCGGGATGAAAAGTTATTATGATCGTGACAAGACCCGGGAGAGTCTCCTGTGGATTGGGGTGGAGATGAAGAAAGGCTGGAGTGGTAAGTTTGAAATTTCGGCATAGTTTTCGTCAGCGTTCGATTAAACATGTTATTCAAATGATGCAGTGCTGATTATCTTTTATCTCCGTAGTTTAGCTGTTAAAAACAGTGATGCCATTACAAGGGGTGATAAAGTTTTCTACGAAGTCGAAGGTCCTGCAGAAACTGAACTCGGAACTGAGATGATTAGAAGTAATCCACACACTGCATTGCAGCCTAGAATTTTCACGGCTCCCAACGTGTCGGAGTGTTAATTTCTAATCTACATTGCAGTGATATTGTGCACGTGTCACCTTTTTTGTTGTTATTACCTCAGAGAAGAGAAGAAACAGCTCTTACATTACAAAAAGTTACATTTACTTGAATTACATATTTGCTGCTTGCTTGTTGCTCACTTGTAACCCCTTCCAAATATTTGATGAGTGCTGTCGTCTGCAATGAACAAATGACTTGGTAATAATCAGTACTATTCAATTTTTGTTTTGACCGTAGTTACTTGGTTGTTAAATATTTGCACTATCAATCATCATTGTGGCTATGGTCATGTGACGGAACGTATGTTGAATACCGCTGCTCTGATAATTTCTTCATAGAGCATTCAACTGCTTTTAATAAAAATCATGAGAAGAGTAGCTTTTGACAACACAGCACAGGAACGCACACACACACACACACACACACACACACACACACACACACACACACAGTCTCGCACACAAACATACACACAGGCAAACATAAACTGACGTACACACAGACACACACACACATGGACACACAACACACACACACACACACACACACACACACACACACACAAACACACGATATCATTTCAAGCTTACGCAGTTGCAGTTCCCCCATAACTCAGCACAGAAAGACTGCAGTGTCAGTCGAGCGACGCGATGCTTCTAACGCGTCAATACAGGTTTTCTCGGTCAGTCTCGGTTTCTGCGCGAGACTTTCAAAATATGGCAAGTGCCGCTCGCGTCAAGCTGCGAGTGTGCGAGATGAGGATGCAAGCGGCTCACAGCTAGCGGCCAAGCGCCGTAGGACGCAAGCAGCTTGCGTCACAAATGGACGCCTAGTGTGCGACGGGCCTAAAACTCGATCCATCCATCCATCCATCCTCGCCGCCATCCCGGATGTCTGTGCTGGTGTAGTGGAAAAACTGTAACTGTGACTGCTTTTATCATCTTTTATAGCGAACTATCCTTTGGAAGTGCGTGTTTCTAAATCGGACCTATTAAGAGAGTGCGAGAGAGCAAACGGACGCCCCCGGAATCTCGCGTATTCAAGGTAGCAAAGCTAGATGATGCACACTTTAAGTCAAATACGGAACTCTAGAACTCCTAATTCATGCGCCGACCGCGGAGACAGCTTGGCAGAAGCAAATTGCAATTGTGGGTGCTAATGGAATTGTTTGCTTTCAGAGGATCGAGATACTTTTGTTTGAATAGAACGGCTGTCCTCCCCTAAGCGAGATCTATTTTGCCATGGGTCTTATAGGCAGGGTTTTCTTAGCATTCCTGTGCAATCTGTGCTTGTCCCTGCAACCCTGTTGAAAGGGCTCTACGCTCATCAGTGATCAGCTGAATTGAACGCTCACAGATAAGTGTAACCATTGAAAGGCTGGCTGGCTAAACATGGTATAACATAATACTTTGAATTAATTATATTAAGAATTATCATTATTACTTCCATATTATTAAAGTTATTTTTAAAGTCAAATTCCACCTACTTACTTCTCTGTGTAGTCTCGTTCACCCCTTGATTGCATGGAAAGAAAGTGGATGTTACAAGACGGCAAGATAAACCCCTAGACAATCTCTCTTAAGTGAGAGATCAAGAGCCCCGTCTCGTAACAGTGTGTGTGTGTGTGTGTGTGTGTGTGTGTGTGTGTGTGTGTGTGTGTGTGTGTGTGTGTGTGTGTTGTGTGACGTCTACGGACACCCGCCAAAACATCGGCAGGCTGACGTCAGAGAGACTGCGTTTCAGTCTGCAGTCCCAGAGGACAGGACGGACAGTCAGGCTCAGCGCATCTCCACACCGCTAGGTCCAGGCTGGCTTTCTGCCGCTGCAGGGATGACTTCCTCTACTGCCTCACGCCAACAACTGCGGCCACAGCCTCGCGTGGCACGGTGCACACCAAAGGGCGCTAGGCATGCTGGGAAAGCATCGGTCAGACAAGACGGATGGTCTCTGCAAGGTTAGGGTTAAGGTCAGAGATAGGGTCAAGTCAGCGTTAGGGTTCGGCTTTGCTTAGGATCAGGGTTAGAATAGGATGAAGGTTAGGTAAGGGTTAGGAGAGGATAAGGTTAGGGTTGGGTGGCTTGGGGTTATGATCAGGTTAGGGTTAGAGTAAGGATCTGGGGTTTTGTCAGGTTGGGGTTAGAGTAAGGATTTGGGGTTTTGTCAGGTTGGGGTTAGAGTAAGGATCTGGGGTTTTGTCAGGTTGGGGTTAGAGTAAGGACTTGGGGTTTTGTCAGGTTGAGGTTAGAGTAATGATTTGGGGTTATGATCAGGTTAGGGTTAAAGTAAGGATTTGGGGTTTTGTCAGGTTGAGGTTATAGTAAGGATTTGGAGTTTTGTCAGGTTGGGTTAGAGTAAGGACTTGGGGTTTTGTCAGGTAGGGGTTAGAGTAAGGACTTGGGGTTTTGTCAGGTTGAGGGTAGGCTGAAAGTTGGGGCTGAGGCTCACAGGCAAATCAAAACAACGAGAAGCTTGGGCAAATGTTTCTGTCACCGGAAGACCGTCTGTACACCTGGAAGGCGTTGTGTTCAGCATTTCAAGTCTGCGCCATTAGCCTGTCCAGTGTGCTGCCCTGTCCAGTGTGCTGCCCTGTCCAGTGTGCTGCCCTGCACACAGTGCCAAGGAGGAAGCCATGCGTCCAGCCCGCTGCCCAGATGAGCGCCTCCCTCGACACCACGTGGGGCAGGGGACACCACGCATGGCAGGGGACTCCACGCGGGGCAGGGGACACCACGCGGGGCAGGGGACACCACGCGGGGCAGGGAACACCATGCAGGGCAGGGGACACCACGCAGGGCAGGGGACACCACGCAGGGCAGGGGACACCACGCAGGGCAGGGGACACCACGCGGGACAGGGGACACCATGCGGGGCAAGGGACACCATGCAGGGCAGGGGACACCACGCAGGGCAGGGGACACCACGCAGGGCAGGGGACACCATGCAGGGCAGGGGACACCACGCAGGGCAGGGGACACCACGCAGGGCAGGGGACACCACGCAGGACAGGGGACACCATGCGGCGCAGGGGACACCATGCAGGGCAGGGGACACCAAGCGGGGCAGGGGACACCACGCGAGCAGAACAGATCACACGAGGTAGAATATAAAACGCTAGCCTGATTGTCGCCCCTCCAATGGGTCAAGAGGAGCTGAAGTGTCCCATCTCCGTGTCTAACTGTGCAAGCCAGTATGTGCACTGAGCAAAGCAATTTGTATTTTGAACTTTTACAGGTAATGCTATACATTATCATCTGTAGGTTGCTACATGTATGTGCTCAAAAATACACCTTGACGCTGGCTGCCCTGAAGCAGGCGTGTGCAGTCAGTGGTGATCACATCGGGACCAACTGCAACATCTGCGAGAGCGTAGCCGGTGCCGCACTGTAATCATCACTTCACTGTGCAACCAACAGCCAGACCAGCTCTTGACCACTCATCTACTGCTAGCCTGGCTGCTGGGCTTTCCAGGCCTGCTCCAGTAGTGACGCTAGTGATTAGGAGTGTGCACGTGATAGGCAGCTGACGCGACTTCAGTGTGCGTCAGTGTGCGTCAGTTTGCGTCAGTGTGTGTCAGTGTGCGTCAGTATGTGTCAGTGTGCGTCAGCATGTATCAGTGTGCGTCAGTATGTGTCAGTGTGCGTCAGTATGTGTCAGTGTGCGTCAGCATGTATCAGTGTGCGTCAGTATGTGTCAGTGTGCGTCAGCATGTATCAGTGTGCGTCAGTATGTGTCAGTGTGCGTCAGTATGTGTCAGTGTGCGTCAGTGTGCGTCAGTATGTGTCAGTGTGCGTCAGTATGTGTCAGTGTGCGTCAGTATGTGTCAGTGTGCGTCAGTGTGCGTCAGTGTGCGGGCACGCCTTGTCCACCAGTGGAACGCAGGCCAAGACCCGGCATTCTGCTGGCACCGGGCCTGCAGTCTTCCTGCTAAGTCCCACCCAGACGACAGCGACTGTAAGAGCATGGCAAGAAGGCAAACCTGTGCAAAGCACGTCTCTGTCAGTGTCAGTGTCAATGTCAGGGTCAATGTGAGGGTCAAAGTCAATGTCAATGTGAGGGTCAATGTCAGAGTCAATGTCAGTGTCAGTGTCAGCGTCAGGGTCAGGGTCATGGGAGACCATCACGAGTGCGTCACAAATCATCACGGCGCTACCACGTCATGTAGCGTCAATGATTAATCACGAACAGAACACAAAGAAAGCCATACATTTTATTTTCAAGTCAAATCAAAGTGCAAACGACCAAAACCCCACACGTGATCCGTTCTGACGAAATGGTAGATAAGTCACAAACCACTCTGGATTTACGTTTTCTGGTGGAAATGGGATGGAAAAGCCATCTCACTGGGTCCAGGAGCGGAAGTTGTGGTCTAAAAATGGCGTGCGCGGTGCTTCAGCGTGGGAAGAGCAGTACAGGTCACGATGACATCGTCCTGTTCCAAGTTTTGCACAGTTGGCACCAATTCTTCGTTTGACCCTAAAAGTCGCCCTTACACTAGCAATAGAGAAGTTGAAGTAACTTTGTTTTAAAACTGCTCACATCGCTCTTCTCTTCGAATCACTGCACTGGAATTGCGCGTTGTCCACCGCCATTAACCAGAGGCAATTTTGACGTCCATGAAGGTGTAACAAGCGTCTCCTGGAACAGACACGTACATGCAAACATGCTTCCACGTTGATTCAGACCACAAAAAGCAGGACGTACATGTATATCGTTCATTGGAGCATGCACTTTGCAATGGTGCTCGCAAGAGACTTGGCTCCATCTCACTACTTGTTCCTACTCCTGCTGTGACTGGTCGTGGCGACTCATCCACCATTTGGCGAGAGAGGTCACAGAAAACTCGTCCAAAGAGCTATGTACAACTTATCAGCAATCGTCGTTGGAGAAGAGAATGACTATAGGCATTGACCAAATTCTAAATGCTTGTCAAATATTTACCCTGAGACCTGACCATTTTTCTCTCACTTTCGTACAGGATGTTTGGTTCTGAGTGAGGAACTTCATAAACACTTCCCGTTGTTCAAATCAGTTTTAGTTAATGAAGTTCATACAGCAGAGTTGAACTCCGCCAGCCAATGACGCTGGGGAGGCGTGTACCAAAAATAGATGACCTCCAAGACAGTGCTGGGCGCCAGTGCCTGGGCTGAGGGCGTGACAGACAGGCAGGCTTCCTGCATGACCTTGGCGCAGGAAGTGGGCTCTGTCCTTGTGGTCTGTGGAGCGTGACTGAAGCAAGGCACGAAGGCCTTTAGTGCCTGTGACAACTGGACCTAGCTTTAGTGTTGTCCAGAAATGTAGAGTATATCATCTTCTGCCACAATGTAGTGGAGATAAATCTTGACTGCGTGACTGCATTTACAGATGCAACATGATTTTCTTTTTCTATTGCTGTTAACAACCACCAGAACGAAATATTATCTCTGGAAACACGCGCAATAATTGCTTCATTGTCATTTGATTCCCACCAAATCAAGCTTTCCATCTCAGTATCTGTACCCTCAAATGCACTATCGAGCGCATCCATTGGAAAGCATGCAGACAACACTGATTCACACCAAACACGAAACACTGTAGCACATCTGTGGCGAAACTGTGATTTCCCAGGCTTTGTTTATTATTATTACTAGACTGTTTAGCATGTGTCTGCTGAGCCGTACCTTTAGTGGGTTTTTTTCCTTGCCCTGAGCCGGTGTCAGTACAGAATTGACCCCTGTGTAGGTGAATGACTTGAAAGTGTTACGAGTGTAGTGGACTCCACTGGCGTTTTCACGCTGACCAACCTGTGACTTTCAACTTGTGAATTGACCAGTCAGAGTGGAGTGGGATGGACAGTGGTGATTGGACTGGCTGAACTTGGTGACGTCAGTGAAGGCATTTAAACGAGTGTCGCCGGATGCTCGTGGCGTCATAACATTTATTTTCAGCAAAAGCAGTGTCCGTGAAGATGCTGGCGCCCTGCTTGTTAGGTTTATACTTGGCGGTGGCCATATAGAAGTCAGAATGATATTAGTGAGAAACCTCAGCCTGCCCGGAACCGGCTGGAAGCGAACCCCTCTGCCAGGGGGTGGTGGAATGGTGAACAGCCAGCTTGCCTGCCAGCCTGCTTGCTTGCTTTGCTGAAGTGTGGTGGCCTGTCTTGTTGGAAAGCGGACCGACTCTTTTCCGAAGAAGAAGATGCTGGCGCCCTGCTTGTTAGGTTTATACTTGGCGGTGGCCATATAGAAGTCAGAATGATATTAGTGAGAAACCTCAGCCTGCCCGGAACCGGCTGGAAGCGAACCCCTCTGCCAGGGGGTGGTGGAATGGTGAACAGCCAGCTTGCCTGCCAGCCTGCTTGCTTGCTTTGCTGAAGTGTGGTGGCCTGTCTTGTTGGAAAGCAGACCGACTCCTACCCGGAAGAAGAAGAAGAAGAAGAAGAAGGAGCCAGTTCCCTCGACACGACCCAGAAGAAGAAGAAATGCCAGAGAGAGGGAGAGAGAGAGAACGAAAGAATGCCAAGTTCAACTGTTTTTCATCGACTGTGGTGATTTTCCTCCCGGGTCACCGGCTGCAATGTCGGTGCACTCAGACCCCCTTCCCCCAATTTCAACCCCAGTGCTGGCGCGATAGGCGCGGGGTATAAGTCCGTGCTTCTCCAACTTCACGATTTCATCGAAAGGGTCAGCTAAGTACACTTAATTAATTACCTCGGCTCGGGCAGACATCTTTCTTTTCATTGTTTGTTTTTTCCATGTCTCGCTGCAAGTTTGTTGAAATGAATTGATTGCTTCTACTTGCATTCTATGCATTTTTGTAGCGCTTGTCGCTCATTCACCTTTCACGGGTAAATGCATTTCTGAAAATTAAACTACTTCCTTTGAATTGATTTTGGTTTCGCCATTGCTTCATTGCCAGACAATTACCATCTAGCGTTTGAATGGAGGAGTGAAGGTGCGTGCTTTAGTTCTTCCCCTAGACATTTAAACAAGCCATTTGATTAAAGAACGAGTACGTCACATTTGGGGTCTTCGTCTTGGGATAATTTGAACGAAATGCAAAAGTAAAGTAAATCTGAATTCATGTTTTACAGTTAAATTTTGAGTGTCTGTGCCTTGAGCGAGAGTGATATGACCTGACCTGCCATTTTTGTTTTTGATTCACCTTGTTGCTCTCATGCCTTGCTGCACTGTGTGACCTTGTGTTGACTAGCTGGAAAGCGTACAGTTACTGCTGTTTGAAGTTTTTTGCTGAGTTCATTAGTGTGTGAAGCTAGCAAATCCTTACGATGGGTGAAGTAATATTGCCGTCAATTGAGTTGATCTTCTTGTTGAAGGGGTCAACCTTGAAGTTGGTGATAAAGGAGTTAGGGTTGAGTGCAGGCGAGGGGGCTACTGAAGGTGAATTGCGAGATATCCTGTTCAAGTTCAGAAGAACAGTGATAAGGGAGAAATGGGAGAGATTTTGGGCTGAGCAAGGAGAGAGAGAGAGAGCTGAAGAGGAAGAGAGGGAGAGAAAAGACAGGGAGTGGAGGGAGAAGAGAAAGGCATTCAGAGAGAGGATAAAGGCATATGAAGACAAAAAGTTGGAGCAGGAGAGAGAGAGAGCTAGGAAGGTTGCAGAGAGAGCCAGGGAGGCTGCTGAGAAGTGTGAGAGGGAGAGACAGGAGGCAGAGAGAGAGAGAGCCAGGGAGGCTGCTGAGAAGTATGAGAGGGAGAGACAGGAGGCAGAGAGAGAGAAAGCCAGGGAGGCTGCGGCGAGAGAAGCGGTGGAGAGAGAGAGACGGGAAATACGGGAGAAGGGGAAAGCAAAGCGCGCTAATCCCTATGAGACTCGTGGAAAATTGCGTGTGGGGAGGCAGGAGGTGTCGGTCACTGTGCTCCGTAGTACAGCCTCAGAGATTACAGTGGTGCGGTCTGCTGCTCTTGCAGACTGGGAAGGTTCAGATACTGGGAAGAGAGTTCTGGGGACATGTTGTGGTAGTGGAATTGTGTTGTCATGTGTTGACGATAGAAGTTTCCCTATTCCCCTACATGAGGTACGACTGAGCACGGAAGAGTATTGTGGTCGCGCAGTAGTTGGCGTGTTGAAGCAGATGGCTCCCTCATGGGTGGATGTGATATTGGGAAATGACTTGGGCGACCGGGAGGTGGTGGTCAGATCTGAGGAGAGTATCGAATGCTTTGGTTGTGGAAGGATGGGACACCGGAGACGTGACTGTCCAGTCCGAAGTAGTGGATGGAGGAAGGAAGAACGATGTGTGAGCCAGTCTCGTAGGAATATCAGGTGTTTCCGGTGCAGGGAAAATGGGCATGGGGCGCGTGATTGTGGAATGTCCAGCATTGGGGAGAGAGTTGTGTTGTCTGGCATTGGCGATGCGAGTCGGTGTGAGGAGAGTCGGTGTGAGGAGGTTGTTGCTTGTGAGGAGGCTGTTGTTGCTGAGGAGGTTGTTGTTGCTTGTGAGGAGGCTGTTGTTGCTGAGGAGGTTGTTGTTGCTGAGGAGGTTGTTGTTGCTGAGGAGGTTGTTGTTGCTGAGGAGGTTGTTGCTGAGGAGAGTCAGTGTGAGATGGTTGCTTGTCGTTCGTTGGAGAGAGTGGGAATTGACAGAGTCATAGTCGAGGACAGGGTCAGAGTCGAGGACAGGGTCAGAGTCGGAGACAGGGTCAAAGTCGAGGACAGGGTCAGAGTCGAGGACAGGGTCAGAGTCGGAGACAGGGTCAGAGTCGGAGACGGGGTCAAGGACAGAGACGTAGTCAGGGACAGAGACGTAGTCGGGGACAGAGACGTAGTCAAGGACAGAGACGGGGTCAAGGACAGAGACGTAGTCAGGGACAGAGACGTAGTCAAGGACAGAGACGTAGTCAGGGACAGAGACAGAGTCAGGGATGGAGACAGAGAAGTGTCAATGGTGAAGGTGGAGGGAGAGGACAAGTGTGTGAGAGAGGAAGAGATGGAAGTTGAGAATGGGACTGAGAGTGGGGTGTTGATGTGTTCCACCCGGAAGAAGAGGGAGAAGTTGGAGGATGTGGGAGAGGAAGGAATTGAGTCTTGTGGGAAGACTGGTGTGGAGTTGGAGGATGTGGGAGAGGAAGGAATTGAGTCTTGTGGGAAGACTGGTGTGGAGTTGGAGGATGTGGGAGAAGTTGCATGTGGTGGTGTGAGTCGTGGAGAGGCGAGCCACAGGGAGAGAAAATGGTTTGACTGGAAGAAGAGGAAAAAAGGCTAAATTTAGAGAGAGGAATGGATGGGTGTGGGAATGAGAGATTTGATGTGTTTGGCTGTTTATTGGATTGTGCTGTGCAGAGAATGTGATGGGTGGAGTGTGAGAGTTTTGTGGGCCAGTGTGATGGTCAGGTGAGGTGGTTGTGTGGTGTGATGTGTTTGGACTTAGGGTGTGAAACCAGTGAGAAGGAGTTTTGAGGTGTTCCTGCCTGTTGTTAGGGAGAGTTTGGGCTGTGTTTTTTTGATTTAATTATGAAGTGTGAAAAATGTCATTTCCATAACATTTTTCTCGTTGTGGAAGGGAAGTGTGGCGAAACTGTGATTTCCCAGGCTTTGTTTATTATTATTACTAGACTGTTTAGCATGTGTCTGCTGAGCCGTACCTTTAGTGGGTTTTTTTCCTTGCCCTGAGCCGGTGTCAGTACAGAATTGACCCCTGTGTAGGTGAATGACTTGAAAGTGTTACGAGTGTAGTGGACTCCACTGGCGTTTTCACGCTGACCAACCTGTGACTTTCAACTTGTGAATTGACCAGTCAGAGTGGAGTGGGATGGACAGTGGTGATTGGACTGGCTGAACTTGGTGACGTCAGTGAAGGCATTTAAACGAGTGTCGCCGGATGCTCGTGGCGTCATAACATTTATTTTCAGCAAAAGCAGTGTCCGTGAAGATGCTGGCGCCCTGCTTGTTAGGTTTATACTTGGCGGTGGCCATATAGAAGTCAGAATGATATTAGTGAGAAACCTCAGCCTGCCCGGAACCGGCTGGAAGCGAACCCCTCTGCCAGGGGGTGGTGGAATGGTGAACAGCCAGCTTGCCTGCCAGCCTGCTTGCTTGCTTTGCTGAAGTGTGGTGGCCTGTCTTGTTGGAAAGCAGACCGACTCCTTTCCGAAGAAGAAGAAGAAGAAGAAGAAGGAGCCAGTTCCCTCGACACGACCCAGAAGAAGAAGAAATGCCAGAGAGAGGGAGAGAGAGAGAACGAAAGAATGCCAAGTTCAACTGTTTTTCATCGACTGTGGTGATTTTCCTCCCGGGTCACCGGCTGCAATGTCGGTGCACTCAGACCCCCTTCCCCCAATTTCAACCCCAGTGCTGGCGCGATAGGCGCGGGGTATAAGTCCGTGCTTCTCCAACTTCACGATTTCATCGAAAGGGTCAGCTAAGTACACTTAATTAATTACCTCGGCTCGGGCAGACATCTTTCTTTTCATTGTTTGTTTTTTCCATGTCTCGCTGCAAGTTTGTTGAAATGAATTGATTGCTTCTACTTGCATTCTATGCATTTTTGTAGCGCTTGTCGCTCATTCACCTTTCACGGGTAAATGCATTTCTGAAAATTAAACTACTTCCTTTGAATTGATATTGGTTTTGCCATTGCTTCATTGTCAGACAATTACCATCTAGCGTTTGAATGGAGGAGTGAAGGTGCGTGCTTTAGTTCTTCCCCTAGACATTTAAACGAGCCATTTGATTAAAGAACGAGTACGTCACAACATCATTCTGGTGTGGTGCATTCAACGATAAACAAGCAAAACAAATCAGTGCTTCGAGATTCATCAACAGCTATTACTCCGCACTCTTTCTAAAACGACGATACAACATAAGTTAATAACACAAGTCAGGTGTAATACAAATACAGTAAACAGCCGACGGGATTATTGGTTGTCCAAAACATCTAAGTACTTGCACACACTCAAGCACGTTCGAAAGATTAAATACAAACTAGTGCGTGTGAGTCAGGTAACAACATTTTTTTTCAGTGCATAAAAACGCCGCATGCGTCACCGTTACAGGACAGTAAACTGCGATAGGAACGAAGCAGAGAGAACTATGGTCTGAAAGATGCGGAAACCATCAAGACAGGAAATACCTGACGACGCGCTGCGCGTCGGCTCCCAACCCAAGCTGCCTGGCTTCCGGTCTTTGCCAACAACGCCAGGGGGGACAACTCCCAGCAGCCACAGAGGCTACACGGAAGCGTGGGCACTGAGTCAGGTCAGCGCGCCCTGTCTGTGCCGGTGTGGCATCGCCGATGGTAACTCATCGCGCTTGGTTCTGCGCATGCGTCAAAGCCGAAAGTGAGGCGTGTATCGCGCCTTGTTCAAAGGTGATGTGCCGCGAGACTTTAGATTTTGTGTTTTTCGGTCAATGTGTTCATTTATTGACCGAAAAACACAAAATCTAAAGTCTCGCGGCACATCACCTTTGAACAAGGCGCGATACACGCCTCACTTTCGGCTTTGACGCATGCGCAGAACCAAGCGCGATGAAGTTACCATCGGCGATGTCACAGGAACACAGCGTGGCCGACCGTCCTCCCTGGTGTGCCACAGCAGGTCACGCTCTAACTGCCGTGCGTGTTGCGGTGCAGATGTGCACCTTTTCCCCACAGCGAGGCTAGAGCGACTGCAGCACTTCCACAGCAAGGCTAGAGCGACTGCAGCACTCCCACAGCAAGGCTAGAGCGATTGCAGCACTCCCACAGCAAGGCTAGAGCGACTGCAGCACTCCTACAGAAAGGCTAGAGCCACTGCAGCACTTCCACAGCAAGGCTAGAGCGACTGCAGCACTCCCACAGCAAGGCTAGAGCGACTGCAGCACTCCCACAGCAAGGCTAGAGCGACTGCAGCACTCCCACAGCAAGGCTAGAGCGACTGCAGCACTCCCACTCCTGTCCGTCTCCTTCAGCCCCACGTCCCGTCTGTCAGCATGTCCTGCACTCGCTCGTCGGAAGACTCAAAGACTTCACATCAACATTTTAAGTTTTGTTCTTAGTCTTTGCAAAATCTTAGCCACAAAAGTGAAGTTTTAGGTTCTTGGCTGAGTGGAGGTGCACGCATACCCGTGCAACAGCGTGGTTACGGACGCTCCCTGATCAGCCCGCACTCGTCTGCGTTTGTCTGTCGCTAGGCACGAGCTGCTTGGTCTACTTCAGTCATTTGAAACGGAGAACGTTGATAGCAGTGTTAGAGCCATACGCCACGTTGAAGGAAGATGCAATTGTTGATCCTCAGAAAATTTAAGACATTTTCCAAAGGCGCTATTTGACTTTCAGTGTACACGAAAGCTCTCTGTGGGCTGAAGATGCAAATGAGGACGGGGGGTCTCCAGCTAGGTCCGAGGCCGACGCGGTCTCCATGCCAAGCAACTCCTATTCACCGAATGCAACTGTACACATAGTCTTTGGGACAACGGTCTGATCTAATTGCTTGCTTGTTCGGTTGCTTGTTTTTTCGGTTGCTTGTTTTTCCTGTACGCTATGCCTCCGTTTATCTTCAAACTAAGTTGTCCCTTTCCTTTGCATGTTTAGAAAAACCCCTCTATTTCTCCGTCGTCCCTCTCGCCCTCTCTCCCCCAGTCGTATCTATGACAATATTTCATCTCAGAGCCCTAATGAATTCATTGTAGGATGTACTAAGCATCAGTTGACATACTCTGTATGGATACCAGTCATGATCATATTTTGAATTCTGTTTCGCCATCATTTGAGCATCCACTTATCACTGCATGTGAAATTCTCGATGAAGCGTTCAAAATCCACTACGACTCGTACAAAAGGGCACTTTCCATGTGATGGCAATCATTCAAACACCATATGACACTTTCTCTGAAGCAATGAAGGAGATGGAACATTTTGAGCTTGTCATGGTTCAGCACGGCCA
>JAWQFJ010001552.1:185951-196303 GCA_034096865.1 Theodoxus fluviatilis
TAAGGCAGTTTCTGTGCTATGGTGGCTACGATAGGCTGACTGCAGGGGTGCCAAGAGGTTGTTGGTTGCAAGATGTTGCTGCAGCTGGGTGAGTACTAGTCTCTCTATAACTTTGGACAGGAAGGGGAGGTTGGAGACCGGGCGATAATTTTTCTAAACGTTGGAGTCCAGAGAAGGCTTCTTCAGGAGTGGCTTAATTATGGCTGACTTGTACACGGAAGGGAAGGTGCCAGATGAGAGGGACTCGTTAACAACAGATGTGATGTAGGGCAGAAGAGAGTCAAGGCATTCAACTAAAAGGGGGGTGGGGATGGGGTCAAGGTCGCAAGTGGTGGGGGTGGAGGCGAGAATAACTTTCTTTATCTTGACAGCCTCTTCAGACACAGTTTGCGGGCGCATATAAGCGCGCAGGCAATGCAAGCACACGTCATCTACAGTGCAAGCGGTCAAAGCATGGACGCTGTGGGAGCTTAAGGAGGATTGAACCCCGAGTATGTTTCCCTTTCATCGTGTCTGTTGCGAGTTCTGGTCAGTTGCGAGTTCTGGTCAGTTGCGAGTTCTGTGGTCAGTTGCGAGTTCTGGTCGTGAGCAAAGAGCAACGCGCACCTTTGGAGACGGGGTCTCGCACGATCTCCATGACCTGGCGCCGGTCCGACACGGCGTTGTAGACGAGTGTGAAGCGATCCGACAGCCCGCCCTCCTGCACGCTCCGGCACAGGCGCTCGGCGTTGTCCTGGAGGGGCTCGAAGGCGATGACCCGACGCCCAGACTTGGCCAGCGTCAAAGAGTACACGCCTGCAGTTGTCATTAAATGACCAGGACATAATGACAACTATGAAGAATGAATGAATACATGAATGAATGAATACATGAATGAATGAATGAATGAATGAATGAATGAATGCATGAATGAATGAATGAATGAACGCATGAATGAACGAACGAACGAACGAATGAATGAATGAATAATGAATGAGTGAGCGAAGTTTTATGGACTGTTAGCCTTTGTAGGGTATGTAAGGTCACTGACTACACATCGCTTTTGCTGGTTAGAGCAACAGCAAGCCAAGTCTCCATTTGACCACTTATTCGCTTGACACCAATTGCAACAAGAAGGGCAAAGCCCACACGACTCACATGCTTGACCTTGACCTTTACATGACCTTGACCTTCATGTGACCTGCAAGGTCAAACAACTAAACCTAGCAATGACATCATACACTAAGAACTGCTTTACACATTTTTCCTACCAGAATACATATGACCTTGACCCAAGGTCAAGGTCATCCAACACAAAGCTGGTAATTCAAGACACAGGAAGCACAATGGTGCTTATTGGCACTTTCTACCATGAGATATGGTCACTTTTAGTGGTTCACTACCCCATTTTGGTCACATTTCATAAGGGTCAAAGTGACCTTGACCTTGATGATATGTGACCAAATGTATCTCATGATGAACGTATAACATGTGTACTACAATGTTATGAAGTTTGGAAGAGTTATCTTCCATAGTTCAGGGTCAAGGTCACTTCAAAATATGTATTCAATCCAAATTTAAAGAGCTCCTGTGACCTTGACCTTGAAGCAAGGTCAAGTCACTATGTATGTTTTTGTACGCCTTGTCATTCTACACCAGCATACCAAAGTGGGTGTTGATAGACTGAATAGTCTCCGAGAAAAATCCAACGTTAAAGTTTTTTACGGATTACAGGACGCCCGGACGCCCGGACAAACGGTGACCTTGACCTTAATGATTTGTGACCAAATGTGTCTCATGATGAAAGTATAACATGTGTACTACAATGTTATGAAGTTTGGAAGAGTTGTCTTCCATAGTTCAGGGTCAAGGTCACGTCAAAATATGTATACAGTCCAAATTTAAAGAGCTCCTGTGACCTTGACCTTGAAGCAAGGTCAAGTCACTATGTATTTTTTGTGAGGCCTTGTCATCCTACACCATCATGCCAAATTGGGTGTTGATAGACTATTGTCTTCGAGAAAAATCCAACGTTAAAGTTTTTTTAAGGATTACATGACGCTCAGACGCCCGAACGCCCGGACGCCCGGACGGACGACACGGGTGACCTAGTATGAAAGTATAACATGTGTACTACAATGTTGTGAAGATTGGAAGAGTAATCTTACATAGTTCAGGGTCAAGGTCACTTTAAAAAATATGTATACAATCCAACTTTAAAGAGCTCCTGTGACCTTGACCTTGAAGCAAGGTCAATCAAACTGGGTATCAAAAGATAGGGATTACTTTGCCCTATAAACCATATAAAGGTCAGGTATCCAATCTGAAAAACTTCAGTCAAAAATTGGGAAAATTTGAAAAATGGCTGTTTTAAGACGGCCCCTGCGACCTTGACCTTGAAGCAAGGTCAAGTCACTATGTATGTTTTTGTACGCCTTGTCATCATACACCATCATGCCAAATTGGGTGTTGATAGACTTAATAGTGTCCGAGAAAAATCCAACGTTAAAGTTTGTACGGACGCCCGGAAGCCAGGACGGACGAAAAGGGTGAGTACATAGACTCACTTTTGCTTCGCATGTGAGTCAAAAATGACATAGTGAGTCACTTCTCACCCCCAAGCCACAAGGGGCACTATGAATGATGATGATCCCAATGATTATGACAATGACGATTACCACTGCTTCTGTTATGGTGAACGAGATACTCCTCTCATTTGTCAAGTACTCTAACGTATTTCGCCCTCCTTTCTGAACATCTCTCCTTGGCACGCCAGGGCTCGTTGACAGCTGTCAACAGCCGGATATGGTTTCTACTCTGGTAAACTGACCCGCGCCCATTGCTCCTAGCACAAGCAGCATTGATTTTCTGTGACGGTGGAGCAAGCTGAGAACGACCCTGATACACAGAGCTAGAGCCACTCCACGCCCCCTCATCAATTGTAACTCCGGCTGCGGAGCATTCTGCGGGCCTTCTCCAGAGCTCCTAGACTTTTTCTCCACTCTACGCTTTTGGCTGTGTGACTTTTTCCAACCTCTTTCCGCCACCCCTCCCCGCCTCTCCCTTCTCCGTCTCCACGTGCACCGTACACGCATTCCACACCCGTCGCTGAACCAGTCGCCACTTCTGACCTGCTGACAACTACCGGATCCCCGAAGTCTGCCCCCCCCCCCCCCCCTCGCTTAACCCCCTCCCCTCCGCCTGGACCCGCCATTGTCGGATCCCTTCTGCCCACCGTGGTCCACGTCGCCCCGACTGTGGGAGCCCTCAGCGATCCTCTGCCGCCGCCCTGCAGCCCTCTCACGTTTCCACGCCTCCCCCTCGATCTGCCCCATCACTCCTTCCCAACTTCCCCTCCCCCTCTGCCCCATCACTCCTTCCCAACTTCCCCTCCACATCTGCCCCATCACTCCTTCCCAATTTCCCCTCACCCTCTGCCCCATCACTCCTTCCCAACTTCCCCTCCCCCTCTGCCCCATCACTCCTTCCCAACTTCCCCTCGACCTCTGCCCCATCACTCCTTCCCAACTTCCCCTCCCCCTCTGCCCCATCACTCCTTCCCAACTTCCCCTCCCCCTCTGCCCCATCACTCCTTCCCAACTTCCCCTTGACCTCGGCCCCATCACTCCTTCCCAACTTCCCCTTGACCTCTGCCCCATCACTCCTTCCCAACTTCCCCTTGACCTCTGCCCCATCACTCCTTCCCAACTTTCCCTCGACCTCGGCCCCATCACTCCTTCCCAACTTCCCCTTGACCTCGACCCCATAACTCCTTCCCAACTTCCCCTCGACCTCTGCCCCATCACTCCTTCTCAACTTTCCCTCGACCTCTGCCCCATCACTCCTTCCCAACTTCCCCTCGACCTCTGCCCCATCACTCCTTCTCAACTTTCCCTCGACTTCGGCCCCATCACTCCTTCCCAACTTCCCCTCACCCTCGGCACCATCACTCCTTCCCAACTTCCAGTTGGCGGACAAAGCCATTGCTGGAAACCCAGGCAACACTTGATATCCAGTCAATATCTGAGAATGACTCTCATGTGTTCAACGCTAATTATATGAAGTGACGGCGTTAGCTTTGGTTCAACGTCCACGACGTGCCAATGCAAAAAACAAAAGAGTATTTACAGGAACCTCCCTTCCCTTCCATCTTGTGTAGAATAGATACCAGTTCCTGGCGTCCCACCCTCCAGTGCTCTCCCCTCTTGCATGAGTACACGGTCACAGTTCCTGGCGTCCCACCCTCCAGTGCTCTCCCCTCTTGCATGAGTACACGGTCACAGTTCCTGGCGTCCCACCCTCCAGTGCTCTCCCCTCTTGCATGAGTACACGGTCACAGTTCCTGGCGTCCCACCCTCCAGTGCTCTCCCCTCTTGCATGAGTACACGGTCACAGTTCCTGGCGTCCCACCCTCCAGTGCTCTCCCCTCTTGCATGAGTACACGGTCACAGTTCCTGGCGTCCCACCCTCCAGTGCTCTTCCCTCTTGCATGAGTACACGGTCACAGTTCCTGGCGTCCCACCCTCCAGTGCTCTCCCCTCTTGCATGAGTACACGGTCACAGTTCCTGGCGTCCCACCCTCCAGTGCTCTCCCCTCTTGCATGAGTACACGGTCACAGTTCCTGGCGTCCCACCCTCCAGTGCTCTCCCCTCTTGCATGAGTACACGGTCACAGTTCCTGGCGTCCCACCCTCCAGTGCTCTCCCCTCTTGCATGAGTACACGGTCACAGTTCCTGGCGTCCCACCCTCCAGTGCTCTCCCCTCTTGCATGAGTACACGGTCACAGTTCCTGGCGTCCCACCCTCCAGTGCTCTCCCCTCTTGCATGAGTACACGGTCACAGTTCCTGGCGTCCCACCCTCCAGTGCTCTCCCCTCTTGCATGAGTACACGGTCACAGTTCCTGGCGTCCCACCCTCCAGTGCTCTCCCCTCTTGCATGAGTACACGGTCACAGTTCCTGGCGTCCCACCCTCCAGTGCTCTCCCCTCTTGCATGAGTACACGGTCACAGTTCCTGGCGTCCCACCCTCCAGTTCTCTCCCCTCTTGCATAAGTACACGGTCAGGCCCTCAGCCTCTACTCGCTTGTGGAAACCATGCCGTTTTAGACAGGCGGAGATAGGCGGGTTTGCTTTGGGGTTTGACAAGGTGCGAGGCGCAGTGCCGTGGTTTAATCCATGGGACGGGAGGGATCTGTGTTTATCTCAATGCGATGATGGCTTATACACGTGCATATAGAGTTCAGCGTGCTGCACACGGTGGCCACTCACCTGGATGCCTGAGGTTTTTAAGGTCACGCAGGCTCCAGACTCTGCCAAGACGTTTGTGAAGTAAATCGGTCATGCTTTGGTAATTCACTTTAGAAAGTCTAGGAGCTCTGGAGAAGGCCGGCAGAATGCTCCGCAGCCGGAGTTACAACTGATGAGGGGGCGTGGAGTGGCTCCAGCTCTGGGTTGGGTACCGTTTTGCCGTATGGGTGTCAAATCGCCGTATTCGTCAATTTTTTTCATAAGGCGATCCAGTGCTATTTCGCCGTCCTCTTTAGTGTCGGTTCGCCGTACTGGGGCTGAAATGGTCGAAGTCGGAAACATTCGTGGACACTGTACCCGAGGTACTCTGTCCGGGCGGACAGAGTACCCCAGTTTGAAATTTCGGCATTTGAACGAGAACGAGACCGCGCTAAACGATGTTTATTGGCGTTGCTGAAATGGTCGAAGTCGGAAACATTCGGAACGTAGTTTAGCTTAAGATTACACCCGAATCACGCGGACCGTTAAGGTGCATGGAGTACAGTACCGCCGAGCAAGACGTTTGTCACAAAACGCAGATACATTAACGCGGCAGGATCTTAGCATAACTCCCCGGGCGTGCGAAGTGAGTCAGGCGGAGTGGAGGATGCGGTCTGAGCTGAGCGCTCTATATCTCACTTTTACTAATTTCTATGTATCTCACTTTTACGGCAAAGTGACACTTACTTGATTAATACGGCGAAACGGGAAAAGGCAAAACGGGAAACGGCGAAATGGGAAACGGCGAAACGAGAAACGGCGGAACAGGGTCGTTCTCAGTTTGCTCCACCGTCACAGAAATTCAATGCTGCTTGTGCTAGGAGCAATGGGCGCGGGTCAGTTTACCAGAGTAGAAACTATATCCAGCTGTTGAGGGGTTCCCGTTCCGCCGTTTCCTATTTCGCCGTTTCCCATTTCGCCGTTTCCCGTTTTGCCGTTTCCCGTTTCACCGTATTAATCAAGTAAGTGTCACTTTGCCGTAAAAGTGAGATACATAGAAATCGGTAAAAGTGAGAGATATAGCGCTCAGCTCAGACCGCACCCGCCACTCCGCCTGACTCACTTCGCACGCCCGGGGAGTTATGCTAAGATCCGGCCGCGTTATTGCATCTGCGTTTTGTGACAAACGTCTTGCGCGGCGGTACTGTACTCCATGCACCTTAACGGTCCGCGTGATTCGGGTGTAATCTTAAGCTAAACGACGTTCCGAATGTTTCCGACTTCGACCATTTCAGCAACGCCAATAAACATCGTTTAGCGCGGTCTCGTTCTCGTTCAAATGCCGAAATTTCAAACTGGGGTACTCTGTCCGCCCGGACAGAGTACCTCGGGTACAGTGTCCACGAATATTTCCGACTTCGACCATTTCAGCCCCAGTAC
Source organism: Theodoxus fluviatilis (assembly GCA_034096865.1). Lineage (NCBI taxonomy): Eukaryota > Metazoa > Mollusca > Gastropoda > Cycloneritida > Neritidae > Theodoxus > Theodoxus fluviatilis. The sequence goes on from JAWQFJ010001552.1 coordinate 192,598, forward strand.
GGCGAACCGACACTAAAGAGGACGGCGAAATAGCACTGGATCGCCTTAAGAAAAAAATTGACGAATACGGCGATTTGACACCTACACGGCGAAACGGGAAACGGCGAAACGGTACCCAACCGAGCTGTTGACAGCTGTCAACGAGCTCTGGCGTGCCAAGGAGAGATGTTCAGAAAGGAGGGCGAAATACGTTAGTGTAATTGACAATGAGAGGAGTACCTCGTTCACCATAACACTTCTGACTACCACACAACGTCTGCAGTACTGGTGCCACCGCCATTGTCGCCAGTTCTTCTTGGCCTTTCTTTCTTGCATTCAGCCATTTTAACTCTACTCATACCCAGACGCTCACACGTGCTAGGTCTACATGAAGGCAGTGCGTAATTCAATAGATAAAATATATCACAGTCTCCTGTGGGAGGAAGGCAGACTTTCTTAAGAGCCAGGATGTAAATAAAGAGCTTTCCACAGAGCAGTGGAAGAGATGGTCTCTGCTGCCCTGTGTGACTGGTTGGCCAGCCTTTGAAGGCAGGCACTGAGGAACTGTTCTCTCAACAGGCATTCAGGCATGGGGGGGCAGACATATCAGTCACTCTTTCTCTCCAACATATATTTCATGGACGGGGGAATAAATTTCCATACCCTTAAATCGTAACATTCAAAATCAAACTCTCATAGTAGACGGTTTTCACTTCTCGCCCACAAAATGCGCTTCCTCGGCGAGTTCACCGGTATTAATGCAGCAGCTAGTGTCTCCAGTGTCTATGTGTCTAGAAGAAGCTTTGGAAATGAGGCAAGCATTGCACACAACAGACAGAACTTTACCGCTAGCGTCACGGAGAAAAGACGGCGGGCAGACAGACGAGTCAAGCTTACCGATGTTGGCGCCGATGTCCACGAAGACCAGGTCCTTGTCGTCCCCCACACACTGCATGTAGGCAGCCTCCAGCTCAGGCTCCCACTTGCCCGTGGCCTTCAGGCTGCGCGAGATTCCTGTCAGGGACGAGGCGGGGCAGTTGCAATGCACTCCACACACCTGCTACCCTGCCGCTCTGCCCTAGCACAGCACCCTCGGTCAGAAGTACTGTCGGAGTGGGGAGGGTGTATGTGTGTCATTTTTCTGGACAGCCTAAAACACCTTATTCAAAGTTATCATTCCAATAGGAGTACAATTTGGGCTGCTATATACATAATTTTTTAATCGAGGATCTACGATCTGGTCACGTAATGTCAGTGTCCTTACAGCACTCTCAGCTGTTGTCTCTGACTTCCTCGCCTCGTCCTTCTCTATAGTCTTTCTGTCTTCCTTCGTACTCTCTCTCTCTCTCTCTCTCTCTCTCTCTGTATGTCTGCCTCTCTCTCTGTCTGTCTGTCTCTCTCTCTGTCTGTCTGTCTGTCTCTCCGTCTGTCTGTCTGTCTGTCTGTCTGTCTGTCTGTCTGTCTGTCTGTCTGTCTGTCTGTCTGTCTGTCTGTCTGTCTGTCTGTCTGTCTGTCTGTCTGTCTCTGTCTGTCTGTCTGTCTGTCTGTCTGTCTCTGTCTGTCTGTCTCTGTCTGTCTGTCTCTGTCTGTCTGTCTGTCTGTCTGTCTGTCTGTCTGTCTGTCTGTCTGTCTGTCTGTCTGTCTGTCTGTCTGTCTGTCTGTCTGTCTGTCTGTCTGTCTCTGTCTGTCTGTCTGTCTGTCTGTCTGTCTGTCTGTCTCTGTCTGTCTCTCTATCTGTCTGTCTGTCTGTCTGTCTGTCTCTGTCTGTCTGTCTGTCTGTCTGTCTGTCTGTCTGTCTGTCTGTCTGTCTGTCTGTCTGTCTCTCTCTCTCTCTCTCTCTCTCTCTCTCTCTCTCTCCCTCACTCCCTCCCTCCCTCTCTTATTTCAGGACACAACAAAAGGAGAAGTCTTACTTGTCCATTTTGTAATGAAGTGGAGGATGAAAAACACTTTCTGCTGGATTGTGATATGTATAGACATCTTAGAGAGAGAAATATTTCACCGTATGTAAATCCAGGCTTACATAGAGACTGTAGATAATTTTTTTGAAGGAACAAAAATAATTTAACCAGAGACGTTGCAAAGTATTTATTCAACGATCTGAGACTACGAGAAGAGACACATTCTAGTACTGCGTAAGGATGTTTATTATATGGAAAAAAAACTTTGAATAAGACATGTGTTGATTGGCTCTAAGTGGATGTAGAAATTGGCATCGTCTCTCTCTCTCTCTCTCTCTCTCTCTCTCTCTGACTGCGTCAGTAATAGCTTACCGCAAAACGATGCATAGAGCTAATGAAATTTAGAAGGCACCCTTATGAATGGTATGTATTGTGATTCATTGTGATTCATTTAAATGGGCAGTCGGCCTCCGAATAAAATTCAGTCCAGTTCAGTTTTTTTATTTCAGGAAAACCTTTGACTTGGTTCATCATGGAATGTTAACAAAAAAAAGTATCACTACATCTCAATGCCTGTAACACGTTGAAATTAGTTCAACCATTTCTAGAAAAAGATCACGAGACGTCAGTGTTGATGGATATGCTTCTTTTTCTGGCCATGTACAAATGGCTGCTCCACAGGGATCAGGTCTGGCACACACAAGTGCTGCACCCACACCTCCCTCCTCGGCTGCAGTGCTGTGGTCTGTGTGCTTTCGGTGCCTGCTCGCACAGCCGGCCCCAAGCAGCACTTCAGGAGGTGTCTTGTAGTTCAAATTCCGGAAGTGTTGTACCGGTATGAAGTTACCACGAAATCATGGCATTCACTTTGTGACGAATATTATCTCATGTTACTACTGTGACTTTGTGACTAATGATGTTATGTTACTGTCTTTGTGGGGTGGAGGGTGCTATATTTTAACGGGGCTGAATGTATGACAGGTAGTAATGCCTAATTCCGTATTTGCATGTGTAAAATAAGGTTCATTTAACTCAGTTCAGATTTATCTCTTTCCTTGATCTCCTTCTTTCTCTCCCACCTCTACCCCCCCTACAGGTGGTCATCCAGTCACACAATGAAAAAAAGGGTGAAAAATAAGGAGAAACAATAAGGGCAAAGCCCATAGGACTCACATGCTTGACCTTGACCTATACATGACCTTGACCTTCAGGTGACCTTCAAGGCCAAGGTAAAAAAACTAAACCTACCAATGACATCATACAATAAGAAATGCTTTACACTTTTTTCCTACCAAAATACATGTTACCCAAGGTCAAGGTCATCCAAGGTCATGCAACACAAAGCTGTTAATTCAAGACATAGGAAGCACAATGGTGCTTATTGGCACTTTCTACCATGAGATATGGTCACTTTTAGTGGTTCACTACCCCATTTTGGTAACATTTCATAAGGGTCAAAGCGACCTTAACCTTGATGATATGTGACCAAATGTGTCTCATGATGAAAGTATAACATGTGCCCCACATAGTTATTAAGTTTGAAACATTTATCTTCCATAGTTCAGGGTAAAGGTCACTTCAAAATATGTATACAATCCAACTTTGAAGAGCTCCTGTGACCTTGACCTTGAATCAAGGTCAACCAAACTGGTATCAAAAGATAGGGCTTATTTGCCCTATATACCATATATAGGTCAGGTATCCAATCTCAAAAACTTCACAGAAAATTGAGAAAATGTGAAAAATGACTGTTTTTAGACAACATTTATGGCCCCTGCGACTTTGACCTTGAAGCAAGGACAAGTCACTATGTATCTTTTTTGAGG
>JAWQFJ010001553.1:0-7500 GCA_034096865.1 Theodoxus fluviatilis
ACTGGCGCAATCATCTAGCGATCGACAAGAAGAAGAAGACTTGTCGACGTCCACTAATGTTGTTCTTGTTACCCTAGCACACAAACGGGCATACTGTGCATCTATTCTTTGGTTGCAAAAGCCTTATTTAATTCCCATTTGATGTGTGGCGAGAAAATTACCTGATAAAGTATCGACACAATAAGTGTTACCAACGGATGGAACTTGAGCCAACATTAATATCCTATAAAATTATGTCATCGATAATGCTACGAGAGAGAGAGAGAGAGAGAGAGAGAGAGAGAGAGAGAGAGAGAGAGAGAGAGAGAGAGAGAGAGAGAGAGAGCAGTTAACGACGATTGGATGCTGATGAAAGGGGAGGAGCTTGGATAATGACAATTATTGACTGGTTTAAAGAAAGGAGAGACTTGTAAGACGACTGCCATTGGCTGTAAACTATATACTGTTTAGTACTGCGACAGGATTCCACGGGTGCGACACGATTTCACGGCAATTACATTGTGGAATCGTGTCGCGGCGACACAATTTCACGGCGACACGATTTAATACAACACATACATGAATGCATCAATGAATGCATGCATGTATTCATTAATTGATGCATTCATACATGCATTCATTGATTGATGCATTCATACATGCATGCATTCATTCATTGATGCATTCATTCATTCATTCATTCATTCATTCATATAACGTCCTGTGTACATGTGCTTACAGCCGTTTGCACTTACAACGGACAGCAGTACCGGACTGGGAAGAATTTTCCATCATCGGACGGATGCAACACGTGCAGGTGTGGCAATTCTGGAGCAGTGGCGTGTACGCTGATGGGGTGCTATCCCTACAAGCTGGAGCAGTGGCGTGTACGCTGATGGCTTGCTATCCCTACAAGCTGGAGCAGTAGCGTGTACGCTGATGGGGTGCTATCCCTACAAGCTGGAGCAGTGGCGTGTACGCTGATGGCTTGCTATCCCTACAAGCTGGAGCAGTGGCGTGTACGCTGATGGCTTGCTATCCCTACAAGCTGGAGCAGTGGCGTGTACGCTGATGGGGTGCTATCCCTACAAGCTGGAGCAGTAGCGTGTACGCTGATGAGTTGCGATCGCTGAATGAGACTCACGCAACTTTGGAGGGACTCTGTTCACCAGTAAATGCATGCACGCTCTGACTTTCTAGGTTGCACGCTGCTCTACAGAGGACAAACCCACCTCCACCTGAAGTGGCTATTCTGAATTGCCCGTAGTCGATATTCCACGTGGTCAGTGCGCAGTCCGTAGTTGGCATGCATTGCTCGAGGTCGGCCTGCGAGTTTTACTATCACAGCAAGTCGTCCGGCAGAAGACGGCAAACTGTGTGAATTGTAGTACTCTGTTGTAAAGTGTTGAAGTGACAGCGAACTCTGGTGATATGCAATAAACTTCAAAGAGGTTGTCCCGTTTAACCGTTCAATGTAGAGAAAAAAACCTATTGATACTAGCATGATTAGAATACAATAAGAGCCCCCACCCCCCAACTCACCCCCATCCCCACACCTCCCCTTTCTCATATATTTCTTCACTTTGTAAAGAATAGCGAATCTTTGTAGTCTCGCCGCTTTGGGCAACACTGTGTAAAGTTAAACACGTCGCCTCGCCTCTCCGCTCAAAGCAGAGGGAACGCTACTGATATGAGCACGTCCAGAATGAACAGAAATTCTAAATCGGACTGAACAAGCTGAAACGTTTTAACATTTCTCTACGTTGTCGACAAACGTAGAATTGTCGTTTTCTATCCGCAGCATCTTTCGAAGGAAAAACGTTTTGCTGTGTACATTGTTGAAATAAGCATTCATTCTTTTGTCGATTCTGCAACTCTTTGTACGAAATGAATGGCCTGTGTGCACTAAGAGCGATTTGACGCTGACCACTGTTTTCAAAATTAGACACGAAAATGTTGCCGCGGTGCATCTGATGCACGCGCAAGCGCGAATTCGCATTGCATCACACACACACGCAAACGCACAAACATAAACACACACACACGAACACACGCATACAAACACACACATACACACACAAACACACACACACACACAAATACACGCACACAAACAAACACACACATTCAAACACACGGACACAAACACACACACACACATACACGCACACACACGCACAAATACACGCACACACGCACATACACAAACAAACACACACATACATACAAACACAAACACACAAAAGCACACACACACACACACGCGCACACAAACAAACACACAAACACAAACAAACACGCAAACAAACACACAAACACAAACATATGCACACACAAACACACACACACACAAACACACGCGCGCGCGCACACACAAACACACACACACACACACACACACACACACACACGCACACAAACAAATACATACACACACGCGCACACACACACACACACACACACATACACACACACACACACACACGCACGCACGCACGCACGCACACACACACACACACACACACACACACACACACACACACACACACACACACACACACACACGCACTGTGAATCAATTAACACTAGCACCAAAAGTAACGATTCCTTATCCATTTCTGATGAAGTATGTGTGATTTTCAAACCACAAAGTAGAGAAATGTCTTTGTTTTCAAGACTTGACGAATACGCGAACACACGCACGCACACACACACACACACACACACACACACACACACACACACACACACACACACACACACACACACACACACAGAGTGAATCAATCAACACAAGCAGCATAAGTTTCGATTCCGTATCCGTTTCTGATGAAGTAGGTGTAATTTTCAAACCACGAAGATGATAAATGTTTTTACATTCAGTATTTGACGTTGATAGAGATGAACCCAGCAATTTTAAGATTTATATCCACCGCATTACCAGTTTCAGACACCTCCTCAGTCATTCACGTCATTTTCGGCGCAAACAGTTTTCCATGTGCGTGATCGCTTCAAAATTACCGTCCCACACCGATCGCTCATGCATGCACTGCGTAGAAAGCATAGCCATGACGTCATTGGCATCGATTTTACGCAATGTCATTTCACCCTAACGTGGATCTTTAAACTACTCTGCACATCACCCTCTGGTCAACGAGTCATTTATTCAATAGTCTACGCTTCTGACAACTGGCACGTAATGGGGACAGATATGATGCTCGGGTGTGAACTGCTCGTAGCTCCCCTGGGTTCAATTTTCAGAGGCACGTGTGCAACATTTCAGAGACAATTTAGAGAGACATAGAGCGTCCTTCAGGAATTCCGGTTCAGAATAATCTTCTATCGTAATGAGGCATTCTTGCATTCTACGTCACACCTTGTGCTGTCACGTGACATCCGGTTTCTGCGATATGGTAATTCACAAGTTTCGCCGGAACGTATTCCTTGAAAACGGACGTTTTGCCAGACTCCTGTTTGGTGAGTATTTTTGCATTCTTCCGTTGTCCTAACGTTACTGTAATCACAAGAAAATGATACCATGTCGTTTCAACTGCTGATTTGTAAAATTAAATGGCTTGACTGACAAACAGTAAACATTTCAGGCGTAGTTTAGTCGACCAACTGCTTCGACTACGGCGACCCAAAAGATGTCTCGCTTCACGTTTTAAATTGCTCGATTTTCCTTACTAGTTAATCAAAACATCAAGTTATGCGATGCTTGCCTTATTTTATGGGTAAATGGAAAGTCTGATGCTAAATGTATGGTTATTTAATCGTCAGACGGCTATTTCGTGAAATGTGACCCAATTTGATTCCATACATCGTGATCGTGATGCGTGATGCGCGCGCACCCTCATTACATATCAGATTATTCTGAACCGGAATTCCTGAAGGACGCTCTATGATTCCCTAGTACTTACCGATGAGTAACTTTTACTTTGGAAAGCCACTGGGAGAAGGAAACAAAAACATTGAAAGTTCTTAACACAGAGCTGGACGCCATGCATGGGACACAGGACAGTTTCAGACCTCAGGCATTACATAGAGTTGTATAAGAATACGCACACACACACACACACACACACACACACACGCATACACGCACGCATATACACGCACGCGCGCGCGCACACACACACACGCTTTTTCTTATATATGTGAGTGTGTATGCGTGTGCGTGTGTGTGTGTGTATGTGTGTGTGTGTGTTTGTGTGTGTGTGTGTGTGTGTGTGTGTGTGTGTGTGTGTGCATGTGTGTGTGTGTGTGTGTGTGTGTGTTTTGTGAGAAGTTTAAACCTTTAACTTTCTTACGAATGCAACCGAGAGAAGGGGAACAGAAAAACTGATACGTTGAGAGAGAGGAGAGAACGAGATTGCGGGAGAGGAGGATGAGATAGAAGAGAGGGTTGATAGTAGGCAGGAGATCGAAGGTGGAATAAGAAGATAATGGGGATGATAGGAGAGAGAGAGAGAAGGAGGGAGTGTAGAATACAGACAGGATGTCTATCTTGGTTGTGGAGGTCAGATGGTTTGGATTTATGTAGGAATGAAGGACTGTCTATAAAAATCGGTAGCAAACATTCGAGGCTTTAGTTACACACTATGAGGATAAATGGATGAATGGAGTTTTACGGCCTGTCAGCCTTTATAGGCTACGTAAGGCCATTGATGATGAAAATCGCCCGAGGTGGTCGGAGTAAGAGAAAGTGAAGTCACAATTTCCCTAGTTATTCGTTTCTTATGCATCGCGTAGGGAGACGCGATGGGTCACTTCCTACCCCAACATACGACATGGGACATTGTTCAGATTTTGAAACGTGAGAATGGTGACATCAAGTGGTGGATACCAGTAAATGTGTCTTCAAAAAAGTTCATTACAGATACTTGTCTGTTTTTCTGAGCAGTTTTTTTTACGAACTCAGAACATGATGAAGTACCTGTGGCAAAGACAAAAAATAAAAATGATCATATTCAAATTCGGAAAAAGAAGGAAATGCTGTGATGGTAAAGTGTTAACTTGAGTGAGAGAAAAAAGAGGAGGTTGATGAGTATATTTGGGGTTGGTGTAGGGGGTGTGCGCGCGCTTAATGTGTATCGAGGGGCGAGGGGGGGGAGGGGAGGGGCATTCTGTAAACCCGAGTCAGTAGTATTGACTCTGGCACAGTTCGCAATGAATGCGTAATAGGCTTGACCCTTGGCATTACAGCCTTGCGCCAAAAATAGTTCGTTCTGATACTATTTTTCTCTCCACTTTTTACAGAAATCATTCAGATGTAAAAACTTGGTTCCATTTCAACACAAACATTTTATTGTATCGAATAAACGCTTGTTTGTTGTCTCAACAAGAGTAAGTTAAGAGTTTTGTGCGAAATAGTCTTAGAACTACTTTAACGGCGTATGTCAGGGAGCACATCGGCTATCCCACAAGCCTCTCGTGTAACCTCCGCTTGCATAAATTGGCCAAAAACCTTCCATCACGTGATGTGAACTGTGCTAGAGATACTTTTGCCGGTAGGCGAAATCTCTAGTTTACTAGAATGGGGGAGGGGGGGACAGGGGTGATGGGTTTGTGCGGCCGCGCGTGTGTGTTTGTATGTGTGTATGTGAAAAGAGCTATTCTCACTTATTTGTGCGTTGTGAAGTCAGTGTCGTCACATTCAGGAGAGCGTGCATAGCAGTAAACACACAACGCATATAGAAGTGGCTTTGTGCGAACCAATCCCTTTCCCCTTCGCTTTCCTCCAATGCTCTTCAAATGTGACATACGTAACACTGTCATGGGCTAAGCGACGATTGGCTGACCTTTCCGTTATGGGCGACGTGGAGAAGTAACAGCTGGTTGTACGTGACTGGGTTTGGTAAGGAGCGCCCTAGCTACTTCGTCACTGATTCACCTGCCAGACTACACAGGCAAGCAACCAGGGGAAGCTCGTAGGTGTTCGTCAGTTTCAAGCCTTCTCTCCAGCCAGAACCATGGTGCCTGCGATTGTTTGTGTACTTCTTTTCCTGCCCGCCCTCATCGACGCAGGTGAGTTTGTGAGGAGTTGTGCGTGTTGTGTCCAGGCAAGTTTACTGCGTGTCGGGACTGAAATCAAGGTTGACTTCGTGCGATAAGGTGGAGTTCTTTTGAAGTAGATCTAAGATCTAAATATGGCGATGGGTCGTAGTGCTCGGTGTGGGTCGAAGTGCGGAGTTGATATCGGCGTCTATAATTTCCGTTAACTCTGTTTCTTGTGTGTGTGCGTGTGTGTGTGTGTGTGTGTGTGTGTGTGTGTGTGTGTGTTTGTACGTGTATGCGTGTATGTGTGTATGTGTGTGTGTGTGTTTGTGTTTATGTGTGTGTGTGTTTGTACGTGTGTGCGTGTATGTATGTATGTGTGTGTGTGTGTGTGTGTGTGAGAGAGAGAGAGAGAGAGACAGAGAGAGAGAGAGAGAGAGAGAGAGAGAGAGAGAGAGAGAGAGAGAGAGAGATTTTATTAACTTTATTTCGGCCGACGACCCACCGTTGATTGCATTATATACATGACAGTGTGTAAAATTTTGCATTCTCTTAGGTAGTCAAATTTTGTGTAAAATGTTTCATGTGTGAACAAGTTATGGACTATTTAGAATTTACATTAAATGCAAGTCTCAGAACTAATAGCTGTACTTTACAAATCTCGTTAAAAAAATGTCAGCATAAGCTTTCTCATACAAGATATCTATATAGTGTTTTGGGAGAGAGAGAGAGAGAGAGAGAGAGAGAGAGAGAGAGAGAGAGAGAGAGAGAGAGAGAGAGAGAGAGGGACGGACAGACAGACAGATAGACAGACAGGAAGACAAAGGCAGGCAGGCAGGCAGGCAGGCAGGCAGGCAGAAAACCAGCAAGCCAACCAAACACACAGAAAAACACAGAAATACAGACAGATTTGGACGCGCGCGCGCGCACACACACACACAGAAACGGTTACACACGGACACGAACGCACACGGACACGAACATGGGCACAGACACACACGCTCACAGATACAGTTACACACGGACACGGACACACACGGACACGGACACACACGGACACGGTCACGGAAACACACGGACACGAACATGGGCACAGACACACACGCACACACACACATATGTGTGAAATGTAAGGACGTATTTAAATGACCTTGTGTGTACGCTGGCTTACAATTGTGTTTGCCAGCATCCAGGCTCGTGCACACTTTGTTAGTAAATATACATATTGTATGAGACTTAGAGGGATGGATCTCCCTCAAAAGCTTCACAGAATCACCAGTATTCACACAGAATAAATTGAAAGTTAATCGTAAGCAATAAGGAAGTGATCATGCATGAAGATCATACTTCTCATTTTCAACCATCGGTGCTACTTGCAGACACGTGACACTAGTGATCGCAAACGACAAGGGCAGACTGTGTAGCCTTACATCTCCCCGAGTATGTATATTGATGTGACTCGCCAGTCACATGGACAGCGACAGTGGGGTCAGTGGATGGCTGCCCTCTAGGTGTCCAGAGCTG
>JAWQFJ010001553.1:12500-49606 GCA_034096865.1 Theodoxus fluviatilis
CGCCTAAGGTTCCTGTCTCCCTGCTTCAAAACACCGCAGAGGACCTGACGTTGTAGACGTGCCTCGTCCATGCGGATGATGTGGCCTATCTTTTTCAAGTGGGCTTTTATAATCGGAGACCTCGATGCTTGCGAGGCAAACCCTTTTTAGTACCTCCATGTTTGTCAAACTGTTCTGCCAGTGAACTCCTATGATGGATGAAAGGGAGCGCGTGTGAAATGTTTTCAGTTGCAGGATGTGTTTCCTAAGGTACAACGTCCATGTTTCACGCCCGCAGAGCAGGCAAGTAAGTTCTAGGGCTTAGTACACTCTAACTTTGGTGGACAGTCTGATATTGTTGTGACTCAGCAGCCGGACTGAAGGCGACCAAGTGTGTGGCTATCTTTGCTGATAGAAGCTGTGATCTCCTTGTCCAGGTAGCAGTCAAAAGGGATAACACTACCCCATTCCTTGAAAGAGGTAACATTTTTTCAGCTCAGAGGAACCGATATGGAATGGGGTGTTGAGGGGTGTGGGGTTGAAGAAGAGGGGAGGAATCAAGCACAAAACAGTAACATTGTTCAAAACTGGCCCAATGATTATTTTCGACGTGAGTTTTTCTGTAGCCAAAATATTGTGAAAACCATTTTGATCAGTGTCGATAGAAAGGACAAGTATGCATCGAATGACTGAGGGGAACACGTGTTGCATGCGTGTACGTTTGTGAATGCGCTCTAACAGGTGCCCGTTTCAACTCCAGCACCCTCCAAGCGCTCCGTCTGCACCGTGGGAGGCGTGACCTACAAGCCTGGACAGAGCTTCAAGGCCCCGGATGGCTGCAACACTTGCACCTGCATGGCTGATGGCAACGCCGCCTGCACCGAAATGGCCTGTCTGTTGGGTACGTAGCAATAACAACAACAGACAAACATGGAATGCGACTTTGGCAACACCGAGTGAGTAGCCATGGCAACGACAGGCGACAATTGGTAGGTAACCTTGGCAACACCGAGTGGGTGGCCATGGCTATAGTGTGTAAGTAGCCATGGTATAACAGTGGGTAAGATGCCATGGCAACAGTGAGAAAGTAGCCATGGCAACAGTGGATACATAGCCATGGCAACAGTGAGTACGTTGCCATCGTAACAGTGGGTACGTAACCATGGCAACACTGGGTACATAGCTGTGACAAAGTGCGTAAGTAGTCACGGGAACAGTGGGTAAGTAGCCATGGCTCCTCCTCCTCCTCCTCTTCCACCTCCTCCTCCTCCTCCTCCTCCTCCCCCTCCCCCTTCCCCTCCCCCTCCCCCTCCTCCTCCTCCTCCTCCTCCTCCTGCTGCTGCTCCTCCTCCTTCCTCCTCCTCCTCCTCCTCCTCCTCCTCCTCCTCCTCCTGCTCCTCCTCCTCTCTCCTCCTCCTCCTCCTCCTCCTCCTCCTCCTCCTCCTCCTCCTCCTCCTCCTCCTCCTCCTCTCCTCCTCCTCCTCTTCCTCCTCCTCTTCCTCCTCCTCTTCCTCCTCCCCCTCCCCCTTCCCCCCCCCCTCCTTCTCCTCCTCCTCCTCGTCCTCCTCGTCCTCCTCCTCCCCCTCCTCCCCTCCTCCCCCTCCCCCTCCCCCCCCTCCTCCTCCTCCTCCTCCTCCTCCTCCTCCTTCTCTCCTCTTCTTTTTCTTCTTCTTCTTCTTTTTCATTGAAACTCAGTTTCATTCAAATCAAATCAGCACTCTCAGCATATTTTTGTTGGCGCCTTTACTAAATGGAGTACGCGATATTTCGACAGATCCTGAGATGTTTCTTCCGAGTAACGAGAGAGCATAACATGTTCGTTTCCGAGGGTGTAAAGTGAGCTTCTGAAGGTTTCATCGCAAGTTTTCTTGTCGCACTGAAATAATACGAAATACAAATAGTGTTTTCTCTAAACAGAATCACGTCGTTCTTGCACAGTGCCTTGCGATGACAAGGTGAAATCTGTCCCATCCATTTTGTAATGCCAGGACTCTGTAGTGTCGTTCTTGTGCGATGAAAAGACAGATCACGGGAGCCAGTTTTTCCATTCTTCCACATCTTGTTCTGTTGTCAGGAAATGGCTGCGAGTACAATGGTCAGCACTACGCCAACGGTCAGGCTTTCAAATCCAGTGACGGATGCAACAGCTGTGGCTGCAATGAGGGAACTGTCATCTGCACCAAGAGATTTTGCTTTCCCTGTAAGTATTTCAAGTACTATCCATCCATTACTGCACGATTCAGAAGGAAAGCAGTGATTACGCTCGCTCATATTGCCGTGTTGTAATTCTGGGAACACCATGTATGGTCATAAATGGAGCCATTCTGGTACGCCAGAATTTGTCTGGTGTGCACCAGAACGCAACGCAGCTTGTGGTCACATTAGAGCAACATTTAAGACGTGTCCAAATTCCAATTACAAGGAAGCACCAATTCAAAGGACGCTGACAACATGCCGTGTGCATTGCCATGGAGACAGCACTAACGACTCGGGGACTTCAACCACGCCCATGTCACAATATAATATGCATTAATCGACACAGTTCTGATGAGCGATGTCATAATGCACGTCAAAGACCTTAAACAGTTGTAGTGCATTGCCTGTGACGAAGATTCATTACTTGATAATCTTATAGATGAGGCCAGATATTAGAAACAAAAACAAAGTATGTCCACAGTCTTGAAACACACCCAGAACGAAGACACAAAATCTTGCGCGTAAGGTCAGCTCGATGCAAAGTAAACAAGGGAGAGAACTACCGACAGCATAACGGTACTCTTGCGATGAAATGTGCCATCGTAAGTATCGACAGCAGTGCGCCAATGCGTTGCACCACACACAAATTCTCACACACACACATACACACACATACACACACACACACACACACACACACACACACACACACACACACACACACACACACACACACACCACAAACTCGACGTACAATCGACCTCTCCCGATTGCGTACTTTCGCGGTCTGATTTGCGTGTCACGTGGTACACACAAATTGTGCTGGAGGGTTTCCGAGTGCACAGCAGAGTTGAGCGTGGTTGTGATCGTGTTGTTGATGGTGCTTTTCCAGCGAGAAAATGTCAATACCAGCAGTGAAACAGAAAGAAAAGTACATTGACAGTCTTGATAAGTTATCAAGACTTCGTTATGTTGATAAAATATCAGCTGTGGGAGGACTAGATCCGACGAGCGAAGCGAGAAAAGACTGGCAAACCCATTAAGTTGAGCGCGTAGCACGAGAGAGGGGCGGGACGGGTTCGAGCGCTTCAGAAGAGGGGGGGGGGGGGGGGGGACGGGTTCGAGCGTGGAGTGCGAGGGGGGACGGGTGGAGTGCTAGTACTATATAACTTCATGTTTTTTGACTCTTACATGTATGTACCATGTTTTGCCATGTTTTCTTGAATTCACTTGACCAGTAAATGTTTTGAGGAGATGCATCATACATTTCTTTTTATGCTGCAATGTGTGATGTAACCTATTCTTTTGCTTCATGCTTTTTTTTCTCTTTTACTTTAGTTCACAAGATTTGTATTATTTTTGTAAGTTCACTATGTCCAGTTAGTCTCATTTCTGCCTTTTTTATGTGTTTGTGTCGTAACCAGGTTTGTTTTGATACTTGATTACTTCAAATTGTGTATTTAATACTATATATATATAGTTTGCCTTGTTTCCTTGAATTCACTATGTTGTGTGGCTTTGGTGATTTTTGTGATTATTTTTTTTTTTTTGCATTGCATTAAAAATGAAACTGGTGGGATGTTCAAATACGTGTGATTCTTGTTTGATGTGTAAAATGCATTCATTTCCACAAATATATGAATACAAGCTGTGGCGTACAAGTGAACCAAGAATAAAGTTTATTCAATTATAATCATGCTGTTTGAGATTTCAACCCAAACATGTTTGTTTGTTCAAATGCATCATTGATCAGAATTTTTATACACAAGCACTGCTAAAACGTGTAGCAGAGACATGTTCACACACATTTACTAAAATGAAGAAAAACAAAACAAGTCCAACTACACAAAAGTTCTCTGCATTCAGGGCTGGCCAAATCTACTTGTGACACTTTGTCTGTCCACTTTCTGCTGCAGCATGATCTTCTCAGTCCTCAACTTCTGGATGTCTGCCTCCATTGCCTGCATGTAGTCCATGGTGATGTCAGTCTGTGTGTCTGAATCCATGGTGGCAGTCTGTGTGTCTGACTCTGAATCCATGGTTTCTGCGTGTCCATCCCCATCAGTCTCTGCCAATTCTGCCTCATTCAGTCCTTCAGGAAAAGTGCCTTGCCCATGATTCTGCTTGCGGTTTTGTCTTCTGTCATACCTGTAAACATGAACACACAATTTTAAAACCAAATAGAATACAAAAAAGCAATAGCACCTACTACTCAGTAACAGCTGCTAAGCAGAACCTATGGATATTGGTGCAAGCATGCCCCCATTTTTAAAAAAATAAAATTTAATCTGGTACCTTGCTTAATGCTAGATTGTTATGACCACTTAGGCACTACCATGTACTTGTAAACAAACTATTCTTTTTGTGTGTGTGTGTTGTAGTTAGACCATGACTTAGTGATCATCATTATAATACTGGTCGCTGTCATTGGTCACTGTGATAGATTGTTCTTACCTGTTGAAACTTGACGGTTTGACTGTGTAGCCCAAGTGAAGTGTTGGGATCCAGTCTGGGTTGTCTTCTTGGTGCAGTTCAGATGGTTTGCCTGAAACAGATCCATGTAATTGGAAAATATTTAAACAATTCACAAATATCTGACAAAACAAACACTAAGCAACAAAGCATTTTCTGTGCAGTTAGAAAACCAAACAACTTTTAACACCTTTACCCCCTACTGATCTAGAGTGTGCTTTGTTGATTCAAGTTCAGATCCCCACGTACCCCATCCCACCCCAATTGTATTAAAAATGTAAAGTAACCTAGTGCCCATGCTCAACTATGTGCAGTCAAAAAATTGACATAGCCCTACACCTACATGTAGGCCTAAGTAAAATAAACTGACCGTGTTGTTTGGCTAAAATGACTGACTTCTTGGGTGCTGGACGTTTCGCCCCATTTGCCAGTTCGCCCCAACCTCTTCGCCCCACATTCTTGCCGGTTCGCCCCACTATCCAAACCTCTTCGCCCCACTATCTAAACCGCTTCGCCCCACAATCCAAACTCGAGTAAATGCCGGAAAACACCGGAAAACACCTACGAAAACCATGAAAATGTCAATTCCAATCATTAGTTTTTGTTGTGCGAATTGATTTTCCCGGTATTTTGTTGTTGTTGTCGGTGCTGGACGATTCGCCCCAATTGCGACTTCTTCCTTGCTTCTCCAGCACTACTCAGAGGGCCAGCATTGTTTCATGTTGTTTTTACATTCCACAATTATGTTAGACCAAGTTCACCATAAGTGATTTCATGAAAACAAACTTACCCTTGATGAAGTGTCTAGAATAAACGCGTGTCCAAGTGCGAACTGTCTTGTCTGTCACCTCCTTTCTGTTGATCTGTTTGATCCAAAGTCGTCTTCTTTTTGCTGTCAATTCGCAAATTTGTGACCCCTTGTTAGTAATCACTGTTGGAATCCTATGGTAGGACACAACATTCGTTCGTTTACTACTGTGGGAACAGCCATTCACACAGCAATCGTTCGTCATTGTGAAAATGAAAACTTCAAAACACGCGGCTGGCAGTGCATTCAGAGTAGCGACCCTCCAGCAAACCCTCCAGGGGCGTGTACACAAAAAGTGATGACGCGAATCGGGAGAGGTCGATTTTGTGGTGGCTAGTCCATTTTGCCTCAGATCTAGGAAGAATACGAGAATATGGATGTATTTGATCTCTCTCTTTAATACATATATAACCTTGCAGGTCGCACTTCAGTCACTTCCTGTGTACATATGCTTGCAGCCGAATGCACCTACAACGGACAGAAGTACCACAACGGGGCGAGTTTTCCGTCTTCCGACGGGTGCAACACCTGCACGTGCACTCTGGGCACAGTGTCGTGCACGAAAAGAGCGTGCATCCTCCGTGGTCGACGCTAACTTGATGACGTCAAACTGTCGACACAAAGAGGGTCACGTGACTTAACAGTAGACGTTGCGCCGGATGTGAAACACAAACTAGCATTTCTGCATTGAGACATTTTACTTCAAAGAAATCCAAAACAAATTTAATTCGTCTTCAAGTTGTCTTAATAGTGAAAGTGCTAATTGCTCATCGTTCTGTCCATACTCAACTTCGACTCAACTATTTTTTAACCGAAAGTGCATGAAAACCATTCTGATAAATTCATTTAATGCAATAAACATGTTTTAGCTGCTGCAAAGTGTTCCTGTCCTTGTAACGAGTGCTTTAAGTGAAATATTTCATAAGCTTCGTGTAATATTTGCAAGCATGCCGTACCTTTCTGCGACATGAATGTCTGGGGAAGAAAACTGCATGTGAATCTGAATGCTTCTCCATCCGTATTACTGAATACTTATCTGAGAAAAAATGAAGCAATTCTGGCAGTAAAAAATATGGCCCACAAACTCATTCGTTTCTCTTATAAATGTTGTTTGGTGGTTGCGATGGTTTAGAAACGGATACTTTACTGTACTTTGTATTGCTTTCAAGGAAGCTGCTGCTGCTACTGTTGTAGCAGCTGCTACTTACGCTGCTGCTGGTAGTTTTGGTGATAGCGACAGATAATGCGACGAACAATTGTAAACATCTGCATGATGTAAGTGCCTGTCTTGTAGAGCGCACGCGCCAACAGGCAATAAGCATGCTTATGAGCGTGAGAGACAGTCATCCACATACATTGCCCAGTCATACTCTAGTGTTACATTTGCACCTGACAACATGCAGTAAGCCTACTTGCATTAACTGCTTTCATGCATCTTTGATATATTTAGCCAGTGTGTTTTTATCTGTTGTCATATTTAAACAATTAGACGAAGGATATCTTCCTAATATCCCGCAGCACATGATACAGGACGATCTTACATCGAAGCCTGGAAGTCTTTTACATGCAAAGAGGTGCAGTTGTCACTGGTGCGTCTTCTGGTTGTGCCCCAGAACTCTGCTTTATACAGAATAGTAGGCAACTATCTGGGCTTCGAACGATTTAAAACATAAGCACATTCTAATTGTGTGGAAATTCCACATTACTTTTTCAAAGTTGCCCAATAACTTGTTTTGCCTTTACCACGTGGTTTTCAGTAGCAGCTGTTATTGATAGTTTAGTGGAAAACGTGAAGCCAAAATACCTGTGGCCATTTACGACTTTCAGGCCAGCACTTATCCTGGCAAGAAATCAACCCCGTCTAGCAGTCAGAACCTTAGTCCCGCCTAAGACGACGCAGATCTTTTGAAACTTGGTTCAATTTGTCGATGTAATCCTGCTGCCGATGTGAGTAACAGCAGGTCGTTCAAGAGGCCTAGCGCTAGAAAGCGCTCGATACTTGACTTGCCGTATAAATGTATAGGCAAGCGCTATCGAGCGCTAGATAGCCCGCCCTGAGGGGCTGCACGTGTAGATCCAAAATGGCTGCTTTTGGGGAATGGAAGGTAATTACCATCACAAACGTTTGCAGTGGCACACATTTCGACCCATGATCAACACCCAGCCTATGCGAGAAGTTACAAGAAGTTAAGCTGATGTTGTTATTTTCCTTTTCGAAAAAACACTGCTCTGAGCTAATTACCTGACAAGATGTGATCAAAATTGTCCACAAAAGACTTCTTAAATGTCTGAAGGGCGGTAACTACATCTTACATTAGCCCTTAGTAAGTGTCGAGACATTTTTGCTTACGCCGCAAGTCGGCACTCTCGTTTCGACACAGTTTTATATTCGAACGGTGCCGAGCCTCGATGCATAGCTGCAGCATAATATATTGTATCACCTTCCTCAAAGAACGACCAGTCTGCAGCTGTGGGTTGGCTCAGATGGTTGAGAGGTGCACTCCGCGACGCTGAGAAGGCTTTGCGGAAGCTACATAGGTTAGCATTCGGTCATGTAGCGTCGTTCAAGAGGGACAATTTGGGCTCGCCGAGCGCTCGATCGAGCGATAGGCCTCGTGAACGACCTACAGCACTATGCCATGAGCAAACATAAGCAAATACACGTATGCCAATGCTGGTGGTCCGGGCGATAGCTGTACACAGTGTCGTATATATTTACGTAAATAGCTGGCCACATACGTCATATACAGGCCAGAGTTTGGTGAGACTCAACTGTCCCCTGCCTGACGCCAACCGCAGACTCGAGGGGCTCTGGCACGGCATCGCTCCGTCGAACACCTTTCCGCACTTCTGAATATGCAGCCTTGAGCATCCTAAACAATTTGGTCAAAATACCCAATTTATCGATAACATGTCTCAGATAAGATGTGCCCACTGAATTAAAGGCATTTTGATAGTCTACTAAAGCAGTATACATGTATACTTTTCCTCGACTACCACCGTACACATGTTTAACGGCAATGGAGTGCAGATACGTGGTCGATTGTGGAATGGTTTTCCCGAAATCTTGCATGTTCAAAGAACGTATATCCCCGTTTGGTCCAATTTTCGTAGGTGCTTTGTAAGAATGGATACAAAACACTTGCTAACTGTGCATAATACGGAAATATTTCGATAATCCTTAAGGTGAAGTGTGTCGCCCGACTAAAAAAATGGGACTATCATCGACAGTTTCTGAGTGCGAGGGAAACACTGATTGCCATAGAAGACATTTAAAAAGAAATATTTAAAAAGAAGTAACACTGCCAGACATAAACGTTCACAAGTTACTTGGAATTTCGTGTATGTCATGTTGTCTTGGATTGGAGCTTAGCTATCATGAGTCTCACTTCCTCGTCCGCTATTGGCGCATTATATCTCTATGCTGATGGTATTTGCATGCGCTCGTAAACCAATTAGAAGTTACTCTCTCTTCTTCTTGAAGCAAATTGTACAACAGTCCAGAAGGCAGAGCGTGGCGAAGACTATTCAAAAGTTTTTGACTGTCTGTCTTTATACCATGTCTTCGGTACTGACAGAGAGCATTTAGTCTGTTATACATTCCGACAGTCTGCATCAAACCACTTTGGCTGAGCTCCCTCACTGAGGTATTTTTACTCCAACCTCTCAATCTCAGAGTCTGAATGCATAAATCCAGGGCAGATTCGACGTCATCATATATCATCTGCATTGCTACATCGAGGTCGGCCACAAGCTGAGAAGATAGCAAAGTTGACCTAATCGCTTGGGATCTGTCCCAGTCCCATACAGTTTCCTTACGGTTTCTCTAAGGGGACAAATTTCGCCCCTGGTTTTCCTGGCTGGCCCGATGCTACTTTGAAGTGGCACGCGGCTGGAGTAAACTGGATTATATAAATCGGCAGCAAAGTCCACCTATTTTAAAGGATGCTTTCCATTTTATCCGGCTGGAGTTTAGGAAGGCAATATGACCTCTCAACAAGTCCAAATGCCCCATGTTATGTGTTTCCGAAATCCTGTTGGGAGCCATCCGTGGTGACTCTGCGTTGGTCCCCCCCCCCCTTATTCACAGGTCCGGGATAGGAGGATATATCACCTGCGAGATACAGTTACTTCCTGCTTGAAGCGCAAGATTAACTGCTTGCAGTACGGACGATGTTTTGTAACACAAAAGAACAGTAATGCACACAAAAGCACTCGTAGGGTGGTCACCTTAAATTTACTCGAAGAGAAAAACCTATATTTTCTTGTTCGCACCAAACGGGCAGATTCGTCATGCACAAAGCCACCCATCATTTGTCGACGTCCACTAATGTTGTTCTTGTTACCCTAGCACACAAACGGGCATCCTGTGCATATATTCTTTGGTTGCAAAAGCCTTATTTAATTCCCATTTGATGTGTGGCGAGAAAAATACCGGATAAAGTATCGATACAATAAATGTTACCAACGGATAGAACATTCATATCATATAAAATTATGTCATCGATGATGCTACGAGAGAGAGAGATAGATAGATAGAGATATAGAGAGAGATAGAGAGAGATAGAGAGAGATAGAGAGAGAGATAGAGACGAGATAGATAGAAGAGAGAAAGAGATAGAGAGAGATAGAGAGAACGAACGAACGAACGAATGTTTTTGTTTTTGTGACGTCACCGGCCCATCACAACTTGGTTACAAATAATATGCCTCATCGGCCACCGCAATACAAATCGCTTCTTGTCTTCTCTTAAACGCATAGTACAGAAACATAGCAACCGTGCGTACAGCTTTTGGCTCTTCCAGTGACAAGAGTGTCTTAAAATCACATGATTTGGTATTCGTCGCCAACTTGGAAAAGTACATTCGTCGCAGATCCTCATAGACAGAACATTCGAAAAACAAATGCTTTTTACTTTCGTCATCTTCATAGCAAGCTGGACATAGATAAGCATTTTCAGACCGCTCTTTTGCAAATATATACTTGTGAGTGAACAAGTTGCTAAACGCTGTCCTAAAATGGACATACACATCTCGGAAAACTTTTTTTATCCAATACCTACAAATACTTCTCTCTCATCCAGTCTGTCTTGAAGGATCTGTAGAACTCGTATCTACCACTCCCTGCCAATGAATTTGTCCATACATTTCTGTATTCAATGATAAGGCGCTTTCTGAAGTCTAACAAAAACTTCGGCTTGTTTTTCACATTCTGACTACACCATACATCCGCAAATCCATATCTGTACAATACTTCTTTTATTTTGTCTACCCAATTATCGTAATTTCCTGAGAGAAGCATCATCTTATAAACTTTGTAAGGGTAACGAGTAGCATCCATCTTTAACACACGTAACCAAAATTTAATAACACGTAGCGTTGCATCGATGTACAGTGGATATCTTCCAGTTTCACCATACTAGAGATAGAGAGAGATAGAGAGAGATTGATAGAGAAATAGTGAAATAGCGAGAGAGATAGAGATAGAGAGATATAGAGAGATAGAGAGAGATAGAGAGAGATAGAGAGAGAGAGAGAGAGAGAGAGAGAGAGAGAGAGATAGAGAGAGAGAGAGATAGAGAGAGAGAGAGAGAGAGAGAGAGATAGAGAGAGAGAGAGAGAGAGAGAGAGAGAGAGAGAGATAGAGAGAGAGAGAGAGAGAGAGAGAGAGAGAGAGAGAGAGATAGAGAGAGATAGAGAGAGATAGAGAGAGATAGAGAGAGAAATAGAGAGAGATAGAGAGAGATAGAGAGAGATAGAGAGAGATAAAGAGAGAAATAGAGAGATAGAGAGAGATGGAGAGAGATAGAGAGAGATAGAGAGAGATAGAGAGAGATAAAGAGATAGAGAGAGATAAAAGAGATAAAGAGAGATAGAGAGAGATAGAGAGAGATAGAGAAAATTGAGAGAGAGAAAGAGAGAGAAATAGAGAGAGAGATAGAGAGAGATAGAGAGAGATAGAGAGAGATAAAGAGATAGAGAGAGATAGAGAGAGATAGAGAGAGATAGAGATAGATAGAGAGAGAGAGAGAAATAGAGATTGAGAGATAGAGAGAGAGAGCACTGTCAACCTTTACCCGTAAATTCACTAGTACACAAGAACATGTGAGAACTTCAAGTGCATGCAGCCATCGTTGCACATTTTTTGTAGCTTTTTCATCCACCAGACCGACGTCAGATATCTCTAAAGCAAACACGCACAAACACGCAACACCCACAATGCAGGCATTGTTCAAAACTGTCCAGTTTCTCCTTCGCTCTCCTCCAATGCTCTTCTGCACAGCAGCGTTCCCGGATGCTGTCTGAGCGAGGATTGGCTGACCTTTCTGTTATGGGGTGACCTTGAGAAACATCACCTTAAAAGAAGACTGGGTGGGGGTGAGGACGCACTGACTACTTCGTCACTGATTCACCTGCCAGACTACACAGGCAAGCAACCAGGGGAAGCTCGTAGGTGTTCGTCAGTTTCAAGCCTTCTCTCCAGCCAGAACCATGGTGCCTGCGATTGTTTGTGTACTTCTTTTCCTGCCCGCCCTCATCGACGCAGGTGAGTTTGTGAGGAGTTGTGCGTGTTGTGTCCAGGCAAGTTTACTGCGTGTCGGGACTGAATGAAAACTTGGTTGACTTCGTGCGAAAAGGAACAGTTGGCGCGAAACATCCAAGGTCCAAATTTAACGATGAGTCGCGGTGATTGAAGCGAGTCGAAGTGCGTAGTTGAAAATGGCGTATTTGATCTTGCAAAGTACCCGAAGACAGGATAAAAACAACTACTCAATCCGTTCTGAAATGCCAGGACTCTGTAGTGTTGTTCTTCTGCGATGAAAAGACAGATCACGTGCGCCAGTTTTTCCATTCGTCCACATCTTGTTCTGTTGTCAGGGAAAGGCTGCGTGTACAATGGGCAGCACTACGCCAATGGTCAGGCTTTCAAATCCAGTGACGGATGCAACAGCTGTGGCTGTAATGAGGGAACTGTCATCTGCACCAAGAGATTTTGTTTTCTTGTATTTCAAGAACTACCCATCCATTCTTGCACATTTTTCGATGGATTCATATGTCTGCTTGCAAATCACTGTTTCGTCTTCATTATGTCAGTATGCACGACACGATGAGGTAGTAAAGAAGATGCTCACTCATATTGTAAGCATGAGAACATCCCTATATGATCGTAAACGAAACCACTGCCGTACGCAAGGGATTGCATCTGACGTATCATACATGGTCATACAGTTTCAGGTCGCGCTCCTATCCCCTCCTTTCCCCGTGTGCTAGAGTGAGAACTGGCCCACTGTGTTTTCCTGTGCGATTCATGAAAGGCGTCTGACGTAGGAAATCCATACTTGACTCGCTGTCACTCTTGCCATTTCTAGTGATTTTCTTGATCAAACGCCTTACACAACCTACAAAGGTTCATAGACTATTACGTCTATTTTTTCGTTCATGCATGCATGCATTCATTTATTGATGCATTCATGCATGCATTCATTGACACATTCATGCATGTGTTGTATTAAATCGTGTCGCCGTGAAATCGTGTCGCAGCGAACACGATTGGCCGTGAAATCGTGTCGCCGTGAAATTGTGTCGCCGTGGAATCGTGTCGCACCCGTGGAATCCTGTCGCAGTACTAAACAGTATATAGTTTACAGCCAAACGGTTCTATTCACAGCAAGATTCTAAAAATTTAATACAATTAATAAAATAATAATAATAATATTAATAATAATAATAATAATAAGTATATTTCTATTGCGCCTATCTTATAATTATACGTAGGCTGCTCTCGCAGCCTACAATAACTCTAAGCGCACACACATCTTTCACCCGCAAGCGAACGCTTCAGCACGTACCACATACAACGCAACAAACAAAGACACATATGCACACCCCGATGACTGACAAAATATTTACATAACTGTGCTAAAGTATTTACATGACTTACATGTGGAGGGGTTCCACGGATGATAGGGGGACATGGGGGGGAGGGGGCGGGGGTCCTGAGCCGGACTTACTCAGGTCACCTGAGGGTGGGAGGAGGAGGGGGGGGGTGCTGAGCCAAACTTTACTCCAGGCACCCCCAGTGGAGAGGGGGGGGGGGGGGGCTAGTCGTAGTACTGGCGGAAGAGACGTAACTTCCAGTTAGTATACCAACTTTCAAGTAAATCCGTTCATTAGTGTCTGAGATAAAAGCTGTTAGGTCGGGACAGCTAGACAGACTGGCAAAGTGACAGACACCAGACAGACAGACAGACAGGCAGACAGACAGACAGACAGACAGACAGACAGACAGACAGACAGACAGACAGACAGACAGACAGACAGACAGACAGACAGACAGACAGACAGACAGAGACAGACAGATAGACATACAGACAGACATACAGACAGACATACAGACAGACAGACAGACAGACAGACAGACAGACAGACAGACAGACAGACAGACAGACAGACAGACAGACAGACAGACAGACAGACAGACAGACAGACAGACAGACAGACAGACAGACAGACAGACAGACAGACAAACAAAGGGAGGTAATAATAAAGTATGATGTACCTAACCATGTCAAACATGCTGTTGTTGTTGTTGTTGTTATTGTTGTCATGATGATGATGATGGTGATGATGATGATGATGATGATGATGATGATGATGATGATGATGATGATGATGATGATGATGATGATGATGATGATGATGATGATGATGATGATGATGAAGAAGATGATATTAAAATAAAAAAGAAACATGCTGATCAAGAGAGAGAGAGAGAGAGAGAGAGAGAGAGAGAGAGAGAGAGAGAGAGAAGTGTTAACGACGATTGGATGCTGATGAAAGGGGAGGAGCTTGGATAATGACAATTATTGGCTGGTTTAAAGAAAGGAGGGACTTGTAAGATGACTGCCATTGGCTGTAAACTATATACTGTTTAGTACTGCGACAGGATTCCACGGGTGCGACACGATTTCACGGCAATTCATTGATTGATACATTCATGCATGCATTCATTGATTGATGCATTCATTCATTGATGCATTCATGCATGCATGCGTGCATTAATTAATTGATGCATGCATGCATGCATTAATTCATTGATGCATTCATTCATAATGCATTCATTCCTATAACGTCCTGTTTACATGTACTTACAGCCGGGTGCACTTACAACAGAGTGCAGTACCGGACTGGGGAGAAATTTCCATCATCGGACGGATGCAACACGTGCAGATGTGGCAATTCTGGAGCAGTGGCGTGTACGCGGATGGCCTTGCTATCCCTACACGCATACGCTAACTCCATGACGTCACACAGTCAACGCAGAGTCACGTGACTCAACGCCAGACGTTGCACCTGGTGTGCAACACGACGTTGACATTGCTGCATAGGTAAATTTACCTTCAATTATATGCAACGTAGATAAAAATGCATCTCCAAGTTTTCTCTATAAAAGTGCTGACTGTCCATCGTTCTGTGCATGATTACATCCAATAATGTTTTTTCAAAACCTAAACGTACACGATAAAAATAAAATATTTCATTTTTACTGTAAGGCGATAAATGCATTTTAGCTTCGGTGAAATGTTCCATTCATTATGATGAATGCTTTACGTGAAATAATTCATCTGCCTCGGGTACCGCTTTCAAGTAAGCCCTAGCTTTCAGCACCAGGCATGTCCAAGAAAAAAAAAATTACGGTCGCTGAAATTGAATGTTTTTGCAGTTTGTAACATAACCATTGTTCAATAAAAGAGCAATCTTTGCAATAAAAGAAAAAAAGTCATTAGTTTCTCTTGTAAGTGTGATCTGCAGTAGTGTTGGTGGTTGCACCGGTTTTTGAACGGAAAGTGTATTCCTTCCCGAGAAGCTGCTGCTGCTGCAAAAGATCCCTCACTCTTACACCTACGAGCACACACACACACACACATACACACACACACACATTTACACACACATACACACACATACACACACGCACATACACACACATACACACACGCACACACACATATACACACACATACACACACATACACACACGCACACACACACACACTCACAATCACATACACACATACACACATACACACATACACACACACACACACACACACAATCACAATCACACACACACACACACACACACGCCCACAAACACACACACACACACACACTCACACACACACACACACACATACACACACACACACAAATACCCACAAACACATTAACACACGCACACACACACTCACACACAGAAACACACACGCTCGCGCGCGCGCGCCCGCAGACACACACACACACACACACACATACACACCCACAGAGTCACACCCCACAGAGTCACACACACACACACACACACACACACGCACACAAACACACACACGGACAGACACACACACATACACACGCTACTCACACATTCGTACTTATGTCTAGGGGTATGTTAATTTATCACTGGTTGGATGAGGCCTGTCTTGCACACATAACAGTCACTGCTTTCATTCGCGCTGTCTCTTTCTCTCAAAACCAGAAGAGAAGGTAATGAGAAATCAATTAATAATGATTTAATCAAATAATGACAACCAATAATATATTCATGCAAAAATCAAGCATGCACAAGAAGAGTAGTTAGCACTAGACCAGCCTTAATTAATGAATGGTAAAGTTTAACTTCAGTTCCACTTGGGTGACTTATCTCATGTGTCTATCGAAAGACGCTCTCCGAATGTTCGTCGATGAAACAAGGTTCATATAACACGAGTTTACTGACTTTCAGTCCAGAATTTGCAGGGGAAGGTAGAGGTTCGCAGTTACTGCTGAAGGGGTAGCGGCAACAGCTGCGTTGGTGGGAACTTGTCTCTAGTCGCAGCAGAAGGGGTAACGACAGCAGCGTTGGTGGGCAGCGTTGATGGGGACTCGTCTCTATTC
Source organism: Theodoxus fluviatilis (assembly GCA_034096865.1). Classification (NCBI taxonomy): domain Eukaryota; kingdom Metazoa; phylum Mollusca; class Gastropoda; order Cycloneritida; family Neritidae; genus Theodoxus; species Theodoxus fluviatilis. The sequence goes on from JAWQFJ010001553.1 coordinate 28,890, forward strand.
GTAGCAAAAGGGTTTACGACAACAGCGTTGATGGTCAGGCACCTCTGAGATGAGTTGGAGGGAATACTCTGTCTCAGCAGGGACTTCAGGGCAAGCCTTGTGCTCTGCTTGCGTGGTCAGTCCAAAGTGAAGAGGACAACGGTTTTCATTGCTTTTCATGAACCTCAATGCTGAGTGGGAGAACCACTCATGTCGTGACACGCCATGGTGACCTGTTGACTCCACCCACATTTTGGGAGGCAGCTGCAGTCTCAAACTAACTTGTGGTTGAATCTCGCATAATTAACTATTCCCTGGGGGCTAATGTGCTAGCTCCTCCAACAGGACTCTGACAGAACGCTTCCTTAATGCCTGACACGCCATGCTGGCTGCACCTGCATGGGGATCTCTAGATAACAATAACTGCCCTCTCTATTCCTTCCCTTCCAGTGACCCTAACTTCAAAGTGGCTTTGTTCACAGATGGGCCTGGATAACAATCGCTGCCCTCTGGATTCATTCCCTTGATCCGCTTGGCTGATTTCACAGATGGGGGACCATGACAACGCACACACACATGCATCTACACACACGCACGCACATGCGTGCAAATATTCATGCATATACGTATTCAGTATCATTTATCATAAGTGAAACTATCAACATCCAATTACTGAAAACTGAAACACAGCCTTAACAGTATATCTTATTGAGGACAGGAGTTGGCATGATGGAATCAGCGAAAGGACATTTACTGTTAGACTGCAGATCCAAATGGAAATTCTGCGAATGCAATTCACTTCACACCATTGATGTAAAAAGTAAAGGTGGTTGTTTCTTCATCCTTTCCACACATTACTCTGTGTTCGCACAGTTCACTTTCACTTCCCTGGTCATTGAGTCATCCTAAGTCATCCTGTACGCACCAGAAGTAACAAGAAAGTTATCTCTTGCTCAGCTCGATCAAATGATAATTATATGCATACTATTGAAACTAGGTTGAAAGCCAAAATGAGGCTCGTTGATATGATTTATTCGACCTATATGATAAACATGTTATGAAAAGTTAAATGGTATTGTTCATTTCTGAGTGATTTATCTATTTTCAGGAACGAGCACACATCTTAAAGTCTTTTAAAAAATAATTTATCTCGGAACTACTTTCTGTCGTAATTTTTCGATCGCTGGTGAAGCAGAATGACCCCGATTATCATTCCAACAATATGTCACCTCTCTGACGGAGCATGCTTCCATGCTGCAGATAAATCCGGTGCGTAACTGTTGCTGTTGTCCTTCTCTGCCCTCAATGATACCCGGTTTTACTCCTGAGGAAATAGAAACAAAGTTAGCCGTGCACTTTGCTCAAGGATGTAACTTCAAGACCTAAGCAGAGTGACCATCACACCTATTGTAGGTAACTGCAGACCTAGCACCCAGCTATTTCCCATCAGAAACGAATAAAGAATGACACGTTTTGATGTGAATAAAGTTTGACGAGAATATGTTCTGAGATGAACAACGAACCTCTGTCTATGTGTGCATCGGCATGAGCTGAACTTGAGCCGACTCTCGTGGAGTTCCATCTGGTCGTGTTGATGAATGTTCACCTTTCTAACGCGGCCTTCTCAGAGAAGACAGATGAGTTTCATATCATTCCACATGCACTCTCGTCCTCGTCGCACCACGATGACTCCCCAGAAAACGTTGAAGTCCTGCTTGAAAGTAAAAACATATGAAGTTAGTTTTTATAAACGTGCGATGAAAGTATTATTCAATTATTCACGCATCCACTTCAGGCAGCTGATTTTCTTAAGAGATCATTCTATCTCAGGCAGAACTCACCCTCGAGAGTTTGGTATGATAGAGATTGTATAATTTCTAAGAAAAACGCCAGACGATATTTACGAAAGTTCTTGAGTACTAACGCAGATGAGGATAGAAGAGCATATATCTATCAAAGAAAGCAATACAAGCAAATTGTTAGAGATAAAAAAGACACATATAAATGGAGAGTGAGTAATTCCCTTGGTGCCAGTCTCAAAGTCAGTACACATTTTTGGAGAAAAGTTAAAACTCTGGGTACAAAATGTCAAGTTTCTTGCATAATTCCTCTGCAAATACTATACGAACATTTTAGGAGTGTCTTTTCTGAAGTATCATTTACTAATAGCAAGGGTCTGGTAGAGGCAGAAATGAACCATCACCTGGATGACAGCAGTTTAAATTCACCCATTACGCGGGCCGAGATAACAAATGCCATAAGGCACCTAAGAGTTGGGTCATCTGCGGGTACTGATAACATTTTCGCTGAAATGTTAAAATCAGCTGAACAATTGATACTTCCATTGTTACTCCGTCTGTTTAATGCTATGTTTGTTCATGGTGTGTTTCCAGATGTTTGGTCTGAAGCAATTATTGTTCCGGTTCACAAACGAGGTCCGAACGACAACCCTGATAACTACAGAGGTATAGCCTTATTTAGCACGTTCAGTAAGGTATTTGCTCATATTATCTGTTGTCGGCTTCAGGATTGGGCAGACCAACATGACCTAATTCGGGAAGAGCAAGCAGGCTTCAGGAAAGGATATAGCACTGTTGATAATATATTTGTCCTTCATATTATTATTGACAAATATCTGTGTATGCACAAAAAGCTGTACGTTGGGTATGTTGATTTTAGGAAAGCCTTTGATACCGTAAACAGGAGTATTTTGTGGAATATTTTGAGAAGAAAGGAAATTTCGGGGAAAATTTTGAATATTTTGATAGCCATGTATAGATCGGTACGTTACTGCGTCAGAGGGGGGGAAGGTCAAACTGATTTCTTTGAGTCCTCTTCGGAATTAAAACAAGGCTGTAAACTCAGTCCGATCTTATTTTCTCACCTTATTAACTCCTTAATTGTAGAGATCTGTGAAAATAGCAAACACGGTGTGCAGATCTTGCCCGACACACAAGAAATAAGTGCTCTGCTGTTTGCTGACGACGTCGCTCTGCTCTCGGACACAGTGGTAGGGTCTCCAAAATCAGATCAACTTAGTTCAACGCGCAGCACGTAGGCTTGGTCTTCAAGTTAATATTGATAAAACAAAAGTAGTGGTTTACAGGATGGGAGGTCATTTGGCCAGACATGAGAGATGGTATTTAGGTGAGATGCAGATTGAAGTGGTAAGAGAATACAAATATCTAGGGAATGTACTCTCTACTAAGTTGTGTTCAAACGAGATTCAGAAAGATTTGGCTTGTAGAGCTAAAGCCGCACTTTACTTCTGATGAGGTCACTGAGAAGAATTGCACAGGTATCACATGGGTGTTTTTTATTATTATTTGATGCTCAGATTCAACCCATTCTGTTGTATGGGGCTGAAATTTGGGGAGATGATAACTGTCGCATTATAGAAGGTGCCCATTTGCATGCTCTCAAGAGCTTCTTAAATGTTTCTCTACGCACACCTAATGATATGGTTTATGGGGATACTGGTCGTTTTCCTCTTTCCGTTAATGCCAAACTACGCAGTATTAAGTTCTGGCTCAAGTTATTAAAAATGGACGAATACCGATTACCTACAGAGTCTACCAAATGATGTATAGATCTAACAATGAAAAATCTTGTGTTTTCAAAGTAAAGAATATACTTGTAGAATGGAGTTACGAAGAGATCTGGTTGAATCAGCGGGTTACGAACGAGACAGCTTTATTGAAAAACATCAGAGAGAAACTCATCAGTATATTTCATTCTGAATGGAAGTTACGAATCATTAATATTGATCGGTATTCATTTTACAATATCTTTAAAACATTCATTGGTACCGAGTGTTATTTATATTGTCTTGACAAGAAAGTATTTCGAGACGCATACATCAGATTCAGGATGGAGTTATCGGAGTTGTATATCCATAAATACAGATACTCGAGAGGTACTAACGAGTATTTATGTTCATTATGCAGAGAAAAAGAAGAAAATGAAACGCATTTTCTTTTATATTGTCCAGCTCTTAGTGATATAAGGGGAAAATATATATTTACCTGCATGAATGTAAACAGTAATGAGCCTATCAAAGACCTTTTTTCCGATACGCAAATAAAGAATGTAAGATCAACTAGCATATATATAAACACACACACACACACACACACATATATATATATATATATATATATATATATATATATATATATATATATATATATATATATATATATATATATATATATATATATATATAGCATTCAAGAGAAGACAAGATGCTATTGAATCTGTTGAGCGAGACAGCTTCTATTGTGACTAATGTTTACCACCCGAACTGTACTCTTGAAATGGGCCGGTGGCCTCATCAATAAAAGTTTTCGTTCGTTCGTTCGTTCGTTCACTCGTTCATTTATTCATTCGTCCTTTTATTCACTGGTTGTTTGGTTGATAGACTGGTTTATTGATTAACCGATTCCTGTAGTAGTAGTAGTAGTAGTAGTAGTAGTAGTAGTAGTAGTAGTAGTAGTAGTAGTAGTAGTAGTAGTAGTAGTAGTAGTAGAGAGGCTGGATGTAGGCCATGATGCCTTTTGAACGCCCCATCGTAATGTGTTGCTTTATATAAGGTCTTAGCGCAACTTTCCTATTGCGACAATGTCACTCATCATAGCTTCTGGATAACGATATGAATGTAAGATCATTGTCCAGTTGGTTTTTGAAAACGTTAGTAGTCGGTTCAGTCTTGAGCCGAAACGGAAGGTTATTCCATAGGTTAGCAACACGATTACTGAAACAGTACTTTCTTAGGTTAGTATTACTACGTTGAATAAACACTTTTCCGTCTGCATTTCTCGTACTGGTACAACTTGGTGACTTAAAGAAGTCGCTCCACTCCACGTCTACGAGATCATTGTATAATTTATAAGCCTCTATTAGGTCACCACGAATCCTTCTTCCTTTTAGTGAGTGCAGATTCAAATATTCTAAGCGCTCGCTGTAAGACATCTCCCGACATTCGCTCAACAACTTGGTAGCCCTGTGCTGGACCTACTCCACAGCCTCTGACTGTCTTTTTTAATGCAGGTACCATATAGCGTTACCATACTCAACTCTTGGATGAACTATAGCTTTGTATAGCTGAATAAAAATGTCCTTGTTTAAATATATAAAGGTTCTTTTGATAACTCCAATCATCTGATTGGCCTTGTTTATAGAAGCTTGAATATGTGGGTCGAATGACAGTTTAGAGTCAAAAGTGACTCCCAAGTCTCTCTTTTCGTTGCATACAGTAAGATTAAGTCATCTTTTCCCATTTTCATGGTGTATTTAACGCAGGGATTATTTCTTCCAAGGTGCATTACCTTGCACTTTTCCACATTAAAATATAGATTCCATACATCCGTCCACCTTTCCAATCGTTTCAAATCGCTCTGCACCCGGCTACAGTATCTTGATTTATCATAGATCTTCGTGTCGTCGGCAAAAACTTTATGAATACTGTGACGAAACGCATATTCCCACTAGGCTTGTTGTTGTTTAATTATGCAGTGGGGTGGGTATTGTCTGCCAGACCATAGTAGCGTAGACATTTTGCCAGACCAGTGTAGATGAAGGAAATATGCTCTGTGTGTGTAGGACTTGAGAAAGGAAAATAAACATTGAATCCTGTTTTCCTGTCTGAGGTGAGTTACGTAATAGAGCATTTAATCTGAAATCAAGCACATCTCTGTTGGTGTTTGACCATTGACCAATCCCCAGTGAACTTTTCAGAGGACTGACAAATGATGTGGTTCGGTTGACTGATCAATCAGAAATGACTTGTGAGATGGACATGTGACTAATTTAGTATTTATACAGCCGAACGCTGATTGGTCAGTTGGAGAAAAACGATACTCAAGACCATCACCGGTCCTGTGATTGGACGGGAAAGGCAAGGAGTTTTCGGTGGGCGTATATAACCCGTGTTGTATCGAAGCACGGCGCGCCCGTACAAGTTTTTATAGGAACAGACCTCTATGAAGGAAAATGGTGCCCTGTTCATATGGTTCCCCGCTGAATAAGCTGTAACAAGATGAAGTTTCCACTACAAAAAGTTCCAGAACAACGCCCAGCCTAGACCAGGCCGTTTCCACGTGTTTCGCCTTATCGCCCAGAGGGCAGAATGGAGTTCTGCGCTCGCCCTCGCCTGAGAGAAAACTACAGCGACGGTTTTCAAGCCTCTTCATCAGAAGTTTACCTCCACAGAAAATATGCTGGACTGTCACTCCTCACCTAGAAGATAACCCCCGGAGTTCTCCGGTGGTTAAGAAAAGCCCCGCTCCACGGAGAACGTTTGGCTCCGCATGCCGGCTTATTTTTCCCATGCGCTCGCCTGTCCCACCGCCTGTCACCTGGAGGCTAGCCGTGTCGTCTGCTAGCATCCTTATCCCTGACCACGGCTGCGTTTTACATCTACGAACATCCCCAGAGCTCTTCCTCCGCTCCCAGGCCAAGTTCAAGTCACAGGACTCCTCCTCATCTCTTGGAAGAGACGGATACCGCCTGCCCGCTCAGGCGCCGGAATTCTCCATTCATCGTTTGTGAAAGTGTTTTTCTGAATGGATATCCCATTTTCCCCCTCCCCCTCCAGCCCTCGCCACGTGCGGGTGAAGTAGCCTCCGATTGGCTGTGAATTTTCATCGAGCTCAGTTAAGTATCTCACTGGTCTGGCAGACTACTTATTTAAGGGTTTTATTTTGGGGAATGATTTTAGATCACCATTATTAGAATTATTATTTGGTAATTTGATTGTAGCAACCATATCCTACTTAAGCATTTGATTCTCCTGAGAAGTAAAGAGTTTGAATTGTGATTTCCGTGATCCCACTTCTCATTTTCAGACGTGTGTCATCTATGTTTGAGTGAGAATGGAAGGTTCGAGTAGATATGTGCAGTTCACCCCTAGACTAGAACGATCCATGATTAAAAGATTTTAATAATCTTATATCTACTCGTGACAATACTTTAAAAAGAACCGGACCCAAAATACTTCCTTGTAGAATTCCGCTTAGAACATTTGCAAGGGATGAGTTTGCATCGCCAACTCTCACCTTCTGAACTCTTCCTGATAGAAAACTCCTTACCCAATTTAGGATATTACCAGTTACTCCATAATCCTGTAGCTTACATAAGAATCTTTGGTGAGGAACGGAATCGAAAGCCTTCCGAAAATCAAGATAGATGATATCTACTGGGTTCCTTTCATCAAGCATCTTAGTGAGTTCTTCCATTACCTCCATTAGTTGAGTCATGCATGATCTCCTGCTGCGAAAACCATGTAGGCACTTTGCATACAGGTTATTGTCATGAAGATGTGAATTTAGTGTATCTCGCATAATCGACTCTAACACTTTACACACAATACAAGGTAAACTAACAGGTCTGTAATTACCAGGTTCAGACTTGCTGCCTTTTTATATATAGCAGTAACTTCTGCAGGTCTCCAGTCGCTTGGTACAATACCAGCTTCGACAGACTTATTAAATAGAAGACATAATGGGGTAGCTAGTTCTCTAGATAATTCCTTCAGTACTCTAGGTGGTATCTTGTCTGATCCCTGAGCTTTAGAGGTGTCAAGATCGTTTAATGTCTTACGCACTGCGTCTGGTGTTATAATAATATCAGTCACAGTAGCACCCTTAGAATACTTAGAATTGCATTCTAAAAGGCATGATCTCAAGAAAGGGTAAATCATTGTGCAGCTAAAATAAAACAAAGCGCAGTCGCCGCCTGAATGAACCGCATCGGTTCTTCATTGGACCATTACTTGCAGTTGTAGAAAACTGAACCACTTTCACACAACAAGCCTCAGGAAGATCCTCGGCATAAAGTGGCAGGACAAAATTCCAGACACAGTGGTACATACCAAAGCAGGTCTCCCCAGCATCTTCACCATCCTGATGCAGTCACAGCTTCGCTAGGCAGGGCACGTAGTCCGGATGCCAGACGAGAGACTGCCAAAGAGACTCTTCTATGGCGAGCTCCAGCATGGCTAGCGGTCCCACGATGGGCAAAAGAAACGCTTCAAAGACACCCTGAAAGCTTCACTGAAAGCTTTTGCCATCAACCTAGACACATGGGAACGAGCTGCAGTGGACCGATCCACCTGGCGCTCTTCCATCCACAAAGGTGCCAAGACATGCGAGGCAAATAGGATCACCGCCGCAGAAAAGAAGAGACAAGCCCGAAAGGCCCGTACTGTCAACCCTCCTGGAGACGTCCCACTTGTCCAATGTCCCTTCTGTTCCCGAACCTTCCGCCAGGATCTGCCCCGTTAGCCATCTGCGCACACACAGACAGAGCCAGTCCCAGCAACCCCCCGGATGACTAGAGTGGTCCTCGTCGACTCGACGGACGAACAACACGCACACTTGCAGTTAAAACCACATGTTTGGAAACATTGAAAGTTGTGACCTCCCTGTGATATGGGGGTCAAAAGAATCCCATCGCGCCTCCCTTAAGCGAATCGCAAGATGCGAATGATTAGGAGCACGTTTCTCAGGCAAGAAATCTCGAGAGAATCTCGAGGGCTAGGCGTTGCCTACGTCGTCTTGCTCACAAGGAGGCACTCGCTGTGAAGGAGGGTGGCCGAGGCAGCTGTGGAGGTCCCTCGTTGCGTCTCGCTGCAGAGGCGCGGATGACCCAATATAGCGGAGACCGTGCCAATTGAGTTGCTGCTGATAGACGGCAGTGCCTGTAATGTGCTTCTGTTTCCGAGAATGGAAAAGTGACCGTACACGGAAGTATTTACTGTTCGAGTGTTTAGTTGTATATTTAAGGAGTAAGTGTATGGGTTATTTCTGGACAAACACTGTCGAAAATAATTTATCGTTTGCATACACGAAGTACCGTACATGTTCATTCTCTAAATTGTCTCTTGGATTGACCGAAGTGTATCGAGGCACAACGTTTTTCAAGCCAATTTTGCTGCCGATCCGGTCTGACCGTGCGTGTAAAAATCGGGTTGATAGCCATACGCAACGATACACAGTCGAGCCGTGCCGACTGTGTAGATGCGTCGACCTGAATTTCTAAGTTTAAAATGTAGGGGCTTTCAAGACCTATTGAACCATTCAACATACAACTTTGATAAATTAATGCTGTTCATGGCTTACATTTTCTTTGGATGGGTTTCTAGTATCCCGAAATACAGCGTTTTCTGTGCGAACACGCAACGATAACAGTCGAGCCGCGGACAGATGCTTCAGCGTTTAGATCTATGCGTCGACCTGCATTTCCAATTTTAAAACTTCCGACTTTCAGACAATTACACTCATATTCTGGGACCTCAATGACTTTTCTCCGTTCCGAAATTTAGTTAACAGTACAGCAGCTGCAGCTGCAGCTTCAGAAGAAAAAGTTGTGACTCTCCATCGCTAAATGTGACTCTCCATCGCTAATTGAGTCGGTTGCGCAGTGGAGTCATTTTGCACAAACCGCCCACAAAGGAGGTGGGGGTTTTAGTGGTCGACTTCGAGATTTACGTGGGTTTTTTTGCTTCTCTAGTCCCTTCTTCATTGTACGAGTAAGTTTTGTGTTTGAAATCAACATGTAAGATTATGCTTTATGCTGTTTTTGGATGTGGTGGTAAATCATTTACAAAACAAAACGTCCGCGAACCGATCGTCAACATCAAGCATTTTCTCAAAGTTTCGTATCCACCACTGCAATAGATCAACGGGGAATACCCTAGGCTGCCAACCAAAGCCAATAACCACTGCTTCATCTCTGTGGCAAATTGCATGCGTCTAGAATAAGGGTTGCTAGGGAATAATGGGGAATAATGTATGTAAACTTAAAACGCGTTTTTCTCATAAAGCGTATTTTTAGGGTGTCGATCTTCAAAGTCATGTGAAATTGTGTAGGGTAGTCATATGTTAATTATTATTGCACCATTTAGAAGCTTGTTGTGTGCTCTTTTTGAAAACATGCAGGTATCACAATGTTCAAAATGCAACGAGTGACTCATTTTGTGTATAAGTGTGATGGTGGTTGGGGGGATGAGTGGGGGTTTACCGTGGTGTTTTTGACACACACTCTCGTATCAAGAAGACAAGGCAGGTTGGACGACGAGACGTTTTATTTACGTACACCAAGAAGGCAGACTGAAAATCAATAAAATAAGAAAGTGTCACTGTGACGTTACTCCTCTTCTTGTGTTTATGAAAAGCACTGGCTCGGCGCTATGTGCGCTGTCTAGGGGTTCTGGCGTGCACATTGAGGAGAAACGCCACAATTAAATTTCCTTCATGCAGTGCACATGCCAAGAAACAGGAGGACAACAGGTTTGACAATTAAGAAAAGGATTTAATAATCAGGAAGACAAATGATCAAGCAATCACCCCTTTTTGGGCTTTCACTATAGTTCAGACAGATAAATGAATACCTACGTGATTTCATGCAGGGGATAATCGACCTATGTCTCTGTGGAGAAAAGGGCTCAAGAGTTCAGTCTTTGAATTCAGAAATAAAGTCAGAGTAATTACTCACTGTACCTTGATAATTCCAACGATGAATTTTTAGTAAGAGATTTTGGCTTCACAAACCATTTAATCACTTTCTCGCTCCACAGAGCGAGAAATAAAGGCCATTAATTTTTCTCCCTTGCACTCTTTGGCAAAAGGGCATACACAAACACTATTCAGACGAAACTCTTGAGAGCGCTCTCACGGCTGGTTGTTGACAGCCGCGGTTCCAGCGTCGACGGCCTGGAGGGACAGCAAAGGCTGCCGGTGAGGGAGGGAGAGCGATGTGGAGTCGAGCAGACGAATTTTCTGGGGCTGCACGCGCGCTGTGACAGGCGGCAGCTCAGGCGCTGAAGCCGTCTTCTGCTGGAGGGAGGCGAAGCGGCGTAAACAGAGAGTGGGGTGGGCGCTTGAGGATGCCAGATCTTGTTTTACGTGGCTCTCTCTCTCTCTCTGAGCTCACGGAGCCGCTGGCTTGGACGTCTGTCCTGGCGTCGTTGCCTCAGCTGACAAAAGTTTTGGTAGACAACACTTTGTTTTAATGAAAGGGGGAAAACACCACCCCGCATGCGCGAAGTCCTCCCAGGTTACGTGCAAGAGTTTAGACAAAGGATAGTCAAGGCCAGGGCGTCTAGTCTGGGTCATGTCACCATAATTACGCCTTATCATGTCTACGAGAGTTGGGCCTGGAATCTGCACTAGGTTAACTCGCCTATCGTGTCTCTCGAAATTGAGAACCAGGGGGCCGTCAGTACACTCTCTGATCCACATAGGGCAGTCTCTGATTCGCATAGGGCAGGTTGAGTACCTCAGAGACTGCACGTGCGCTCTCTGGTCTAAATAGGGCTGATGGCCTAGTTAGGATTAATAAAATGTAAGACCTCAGTCTTAAAACACATCTAAAGAAATTATGAAATCAACATTAAAAGAGAAAAGGGGATGAGGGAAAACTGAATCCGCCACAGTCACTATTCAGTCTGAAAATCATAAAAAAGAACATGCAAAGACAAAAATAAAACAGACATCACAACATGGGTCACTGACGGGTGCCGAGTAATTGCAAACCATTAGATTGATTCAATCATCTCAATAACATGATCATGATTTTATGCAAACCATTAGACCTTTATTTCACAGGGTCATAAGTGCATGATCATGAGTATTTGTATCACTGCCCAATCAGTGACCAATCACACACACACACACACACACACACACACACACACACACACACACACACACACACACACACACACACACACGAGGACAGCAAATATAAAATGCCACAATTAGTAACAAAGTTCTACCAAAGCATCATTGAACTTCCAAGTAACTGACTGTACTACAGTGTGCAACACTAAAACAACCTGACCACCCTGTGCAACACTATTTCAATAGCTAGAGCAAGGTGTTAGCAATACTAGAATCTACTGATCGGAAAACCACCCGAGTATACTGGGTACCACTATTTCAATCTGAACAGCTTAAAATCTTAACACAGGTCCTCTGACGCATCACTGAACTTTAGAATAAGCAAAATACACAATAGTCCCATAGCTCTCAGCACATGCCTACCACAGTCCTAGCAGGGCATTAATAAATTTTAAACTTTAGTAACTTCTCACAACTACCTCACAATCAGATAGAATACAGCGTCTTTAAGCTTAGCATCGAAATCTAAATATAGCACAATCATCTTCCTTTAAACTCTAACTGTATTTCACAAGATTTGAGTAGTAACTAAATAGAACCGCAAAACTTGAGTCTAGACTAAGGCTTAACAGCTACACACGTCACAGGTTGCACCATTCTGAACACAGAGATATAGTAGTATATCTGACACAGGTTGGTCACGTGACCTCGGCTTCACATTCCAATGATTTTACCAATCAAAATTCAACATGATCAGAAGACCATTGAGAGTAAAAAGAGGCGATTCTATTTCATTCCAATTATTTATCCCGATAGATAAACACAAATTTGGTGTTCTAATAAAACTAATCTATGAGATTTTCAGGACATCATTTGAGAACTACTTTTAGCGCAAACGTCGTCTATAAGGTTGCAAACTGCCTTGAGCACGTGCAATTGTGTATATAGTAATACACGCAATCTTTGGACCTACTATAAACGCAGCGAAAAGGATTCCTATGGGTCCGGGCTGGTTTCGTGAATCTATGGTTATACTCTCGCAAGTAATTGCTTTCTGGCCGGAACCTGTGGTCTAACTGCCTTCACACTGTTTGACGAGCTCCACACTTCGATCATCCGCGTATCGACTGATGGAGTCAACACATGGACGTTTCGCCCCAATTGCGACATTCGGAACGTCGTTTAGCTTAAGATTACACCCGAATCACGCGCACCGTTAAGGTGCATGGAGTACAGTACCGCCGAGCAAGACGTTTGTCACAAAACGCAGATACATTAATGCGGCCGGATCTTAGCTAAACGAAGTGCCGAATGTCGCAATTGGGGCGAAACGTCCAGCACCCCTTGCATTACTCGCTCAATGAAGTATAAATATTGCTGTTGTATTCAAAGTCCTTATAATTAGTAGAGTTCACAATATTACACTCTTGTGATTCGAATTTTACCGCATACAAGTTTTACATTCATGGGAAATCGATGTTTAGAAAACGAACTGACGGAAAGATGGCTTCCAGTATCGAGTGTATCACAACAAGCGGAGGAATACACTCACGATGTGATATGGCATTCAGCGTGGCTGAGACTCTGTGTTCAGAACGGTGGTATGCATGTTATGGAAGAATTAAGGCTATCACGTGACCAACCTGTTGCTAAGACTATATCCACTAGTCTCAGCCACGCTGAATGAGGTTGCACTAAGAAATAAAGTAACACCAAGACCTAACGTTGCACAGATACGTTGGCACATCCTATCAAGCATGAGCAAAGCACGAGCAATAAATGGCCATATAATCAAACAAGAAAAAGGCAATAAAATGTTTTCCCTCTTACCTTGTGTTTCTGCTACCGCATCGCGAAGTACCGGAATAACATGCAGCAGGCTCAGTCGAACGTCAATGGTCAGTGCCGGAGGCGTACTGAACCACTGAGCTACGCGCACCTGTTTATATTTTCCGCGCGCGGACTGCATCGGGAACACCCGCTCAAATGCACGCACAGTGGTGCTGCGAGAGATCAATTCTAGGCTTTTTGTGTTTGTTTCCAAACTTTAACAATCGCACTCGACATTAATCTGTTGCCAAAACATAGGAGATTATATGTACGGAATGCTGGGAGTGCGATCTTTTACAACTATACAAGAATAAGCTCTGAGAGACTTCGCTTCTACAAGAAATTAGCAATTTTATACGTTAAATGTCGGGTGCTTGACGGGGTTTGAACTAACTAAAGTATAAAATACAAGAAGACGGAAATTATTTACAAAAGGTTGTATACATGATCGTAAAGGGTAAAGCACGGCCTTTCTAATGAGCTATAACATGACCCGTTTTTTTTTTACGGATTTACAGAGCAAGAAGTTAAACGAATTTAACTGACAAATACCACGGCAAAAGCCGGGGTTTCATGCAGAAATCGGCCCGAAATAGAGGCATCAAAATACACATCTATCCACTCTAATTCAACTAAAGTACAATACTAAAGTAAAATAGAAGTATAAAGGAGCATGAAAAAGTAATAAAAGAAGGGGAGAAAGGGGAGACCGAATGCAGTAAAATAGATCATCCTTTTGCCTTCCCACTGCTTTCCAAGATTCAAAAATGGTTAGTAGGGCACCGGTGACCCAAATTCCTTCCCTCGGCCGCAGTTCAGCGGCCAGGTCCGATTACACAAAAATGGTGTGGGATGCAGCCAGCCAAGGCGCAGCTAGCTTCAGTGGTCTAGAGAAAGGAGGGACAGACTGGCCCATTTTGTAGCGAGTTTCACACTCGGCTACATAAGTATTTCCATAACGTGAAAACTATGATTTTGACTCAGTAAGGAATGATTTTTTTCTTTGATTTCATAAGAAATAGTGGTATGCACTTGTAAGCCTTTGAGTTTCTGAAGAACTTTCCATGGTCCTCTGTTTGTTCGACACAGCCTATTGCAAGTGCCAAGCATGACACAGCATCTGGACATTGTGTGCCTGCCGAGCATCGACGTTCACTTCAACCAAGGTTTCTGCCTCCAGGGGGTTGGGGGTGGAAACAGATACCCAAATCTCCCTGCGCGATTTGTAAAAGGCAAATGACTGGGGAAATAAGACTAGATTCGTTCTTTTACTCTTAGCAACTTAGTGCTTTTTGTGATCGATGGTTTTACATAGTCTATAAAGGATAAGCCGTAAAACTTACTTCATTCATTCATTCATTCATTCATTCATTCATTCATTCATTCATTCATTCATTCATTCATTCATTCATTCATTCATTCCAAGAGATTGAAGGGAAGTGGTGACAACGAATATCTTGCATTACTGAACAGCCATGAGGAGTTGACAACTTTTGTGAGGGTGCATCACGTGACATCCACAGGCACGACAGACGCCTGTGAGGGCAGTGAATGCATTTCACCACTCGCCATCATGGAATCAGCATCGGCCAAAAATGCTTTCTGAAGAGCTTAGAATAGCATTTAGTTTCTGTTCATAATATAATAGCGATACTTTTCAGATAACAGAAAGTGAGTAATTGGGGCAAAGGCAATTTGTTCATTCCTCAATTAACCACAGGATGTTGTCTGTTTCATTCACCTCTTCATCCGTACATCTACTCATCCACCCACCCACCCACCCATCCACCCACCCATTTACCCACCCAACCAAACAAGCACCCACCCATCCATCCACCCACCCACCCATCCATCCATCCATCCATCCATCCATCCACATACCCATCCATCCATCCATCCATCCACATACCCATCCATCTCTTTGTTCGTCTATCGTTCATTTATTTATCCACAATTGTTAGAAAGCTACTAGAGTAGATTCCAACAGCCCGGCAGCCAGGGGTTCCAGCTGATGAGGGCATGGAGCATCTCCAGCCGCATGGTGCACACATCCACAAGCCATCATCAGTCGATTTATCTGTCTATATATTACCCACCCATGTGGTCATCCGTTGCAGAGGACGAAGGACGAAAAGACACAAGCGCCCCAGCCAGGCCTGGCCAGACCCTCCGTGCAAGAGTATTGGGATGCCATGGCGATGGCCATAAAGGACATTCTAAAGGGGACGCCTTCCACATCGAAAACAGACGTCTCCCTGCTGGAAATTGTCTTCGGCTACTTCGGCCAGCTGTTGCGCGAAGACGTCGAGAACCCTGCGAAGCCAAGGGCAGAGGGAATAGACCTGTCCATTTTCCGCGTCTTGGTCAACTTCGCCCGGACTGGCTTCCTGAAGCTCAACAAGACCAACGTGATGTCCGTCCTTGAGACGGGGCTGAAACTCGGCTCGCAAGCAACTGTCGTGGCAATGTAACTCGTAGCATCTCTCTCTCACGTATGTTTGCTCGTTGAATACTGTCGCATGCAATTGCTATGATAATGTACTTCATTGTTAATTGTTTCTGAAAGTGCTTCAGGGCATCAACATTAATCACGTCATTAAAATGCTGCTTTAGCTTGCGTTGTCTCCTACGAGGAGATGGGTCTTGCGTTGCGTCAGACAAGTGTGACCGTAAAGTGTAAAGCGATTTGAGCTGTAATCAGCGGTTATAAGTCGCTATGTAAAACCACAACTTTGCCTTTCGCCTTTATGGTAATGCGGCAGTCCCGACGAGCACCCATGACCTCCAAAATAAGTATGGTGGAGGTATGTGTGACCACTTTTCGAGTGAACGTTTCGTACCTAGGAACTAGCAACAAATCAAGTCTGAACTCACTGCCAGATTTTAAACTGGTCTTTTATAACTTTTGTGGAAGGACCGTGTAGAGATTGCTGCAGAAGCTTTTGTAAAATGTGCTTGTTCGTGTCCTTGGTCACGTTTTCCCGTGTTCTTTTTTCGTGGTTTTGCTGTGTGCGATTTATTCTACATCATGCACGCAATGCCCCTAAGCAACGTATTTGAGAAACAAACTTGGTGAGACTCCTTGCGAGTGAAAATTGTGCATCTCATTGCAATTGTCTCAAGACATATTTAATCACAAAAATGCAATTTATGATGGACCTTTGCATGAATAATTGTATTGTGCAGATGAAGACTAGATAACCTCATATATGAGGAGTATTTTTTGCAGACTGGGGCTGGACGGACTCAGGGTGGACTGCCAGACGCGCATCAAGGGCATGACGTACGTCCGCGAACGCCAGTTCCTCTGCCTGCCGCCTGCCCAGCTGATCCACTGGCTCCGAGAAGACAGACTGGTTGTCTTTAAGGGAGGCTTGCCTCTCAATGCTAAAAAGAGGGAACTCTACCTTCTCCGCACGCTTCCTCGGTTCGTTTGGAATGCAGTTATTCTGACTGATATCCTCTGCGACGAATGATATATATTGTAATACTTTCTGTCACGAGCTTTACATTCGAGCGCTCTGATAGCTTGACCTAATCTTATGTCTGTCTGGCAGGCGAAAGATGGACCACTGGATTTCCGAAGACCTCCAAAACACACACACACACACACACACACACACACACACACACACACACACACACACACACACACACACACACACACACACACACACACACACAACCACACATTCACACACAAAAACACCCATAAACACCCAAAACACACTCGCGCGCGCGCCCCCGCTCACACACATAAACACACGGCACACACGCACACGCATACACACGCACGCACACACGCCCGCGCGCGCACACATAAACACGCACGCACACACGTGCGCGCGCACACACATACACGTGCGCGCACAGAGGATCGCTTGGAGGTTAAAAAATCCTTGGTGTAATGATGGATCAAGCGTTTCGGGCGAAGTCCTTCGTCAGTTTGGCAAAGAACACATCTTCTATCTGCAAACGAGGGATACCGGCCTGTACCTCCAAGTTATCATCGTGATGATATATAATCTCATTTCTGACAGTTGCATAACATTCATACAGAACATATTTATGATTGAGATGGGGTTTGTGTGCGTGCTCACATACAAGTCTATGCGCATACATTCTGGATGAAAATTAAAGTTATAGAAATTACATTTTAAGATTTTGAAACACAACATCAAACATCAAAGAGTAGCCACTTCTGACGTCATTACTCTTCAAATACTTCAACCCCTGTGGGTTGGGTTAAAAATAAACCCACCGCGTCTCTCTCCGCGATTCGTAATAGGCGAAGAACTAGGGAAAATACAGACGACTTGCCCTTACCCTAACCAGTCCTAGTGACTTTGCAATGAATGGCCTTGCATCGCCTACAAAGGCTGATGGTAAAAACTCAATTTATCTCATTCCAGATACTTCAGCAAGGCCCCGAAAGCGCAGGATAGCTATACCCGCCCTGTTGAATCTTCAGTTGGAACATTTACCTCGAGACGAACTTGAGAAATGCGCAGTGTGCCTCCGCGACGTGGAACAGCAGACTGCTGTCACAAGGAATCTGGAAGAACGTCTCTGTGCTGAGAGCAGGGTCAAGCCAGAGTGTCCAGCGTGGACTACGACCCAAGTGAAGATGAGTCCACCCTTTGGCCCCGGTGTTGACGAGGAAATAGAGAATAGCTCAGAGTGAGTGCCATGCAGGCTGATTCTACACGGGTTTCCCTCCTCGAGTCTCTTCAGTTTTGTTCTTTTCTCCGCCTCTCGTCTTTGCCTCTCGTGTGTGTGTGTGTGTGTGTGTGTGTGTGTGTGTGTGTGTGTGTGTGTGTGTGTGTGAGAGAGAGAGAGAGAGAGAGAGAGAGAGAGAGAGAGGGGGGGGGGAGGAGGGAGGGGGGGAGAGTGCGTGTACATTTCTGCGCCCGTCATTAGGTCTGCCTGCCCACCTGCCCATGTCTGCCTACGTTTGTTTGCGTTTTCCTGCTTATCTGAGTGTGTGAATCTGGATTTGGATGTGTGTCTGTCTCTCATCTTTTCTGCATCTCTCTCATTCCACAACTAAAAACTGCTTTCGAGGTTTCACCTCAGGAACCTGCTGCTATTGCTTCCACTTCAGGTAGGGAGTGTGTGCTGTTTTAACCACCGCTGCCCTTCAATACGAGTACGTTTATCTTTTTGGCTAGAGTATAACGTTTCACTTGCACCTAAAAACCAAATTTGATTTCTCATCCGTGCAGTCATCATGAACTGATCTCTACTGTGTAAAACGTATACGAAATGCCTATAAAAACGAGCCGCCTGTTCTTTGACTCGTCTCGTTTATGAACAGCTTCTGCATCGTGCCCCGTCTTCCCCACCAAAGACTAACGGAACTCAGTGTTTGCACCAGGAATGACACACAGATGCTCAGTGGGCTGCAGGTCACCTACGGCAAGGGACAACACTCTCAGTGCATTTCCGCAGGTGACGTCACATCCGTCTTAGTATCCCAGTACCAATCCCAACACGAGGACGACTTCATACCCAACGTGTTCATATTCGAAGGGGAATGGATTCCTTCGTTGGAGTTTACCTATGCCAGAGTACGGCAGCTCAGCCGAATGGAAGGGGACAGACAGGCTGGGCGAGTGATCGGTTCAGGCGATTCTACCTTCCGCCATCTGCACGGTTTCCATGGCAAGGTAACCGCAGTTAATCCAACAGCTCTGTCATAGACACGAGACTTCAAGGTGTCAGTGGCGAGAAAAGGACTCCTGTTTTGATGAGAACTGAAGAACTAACGTACGTCCGAAACGTTTAATTTGACTGATTAATCCAGGAAATTCTTTACTTCCTCACTGACACCATGCAGTCTTCTTTTGGCTGTGATAATTTAGCTGTCGGGGTTTTTCTTGTACTTCTGTCATTATGCTGTCGAAACTCGATTGTGCAAGAGATGCAAATCTGTTATAAAAGTATAAATCAATAGGTTCCTGTTGACATTGTTTCATCTGCTGCGTGGCTACCAACTCCTTGTGGAGCAAGCCCCGAATGCCGAGCGGCCAGGGGTTCCAGATGACGAGGGAGCATCGGGCGGCTCTAGCCGTACGTTACTGTTGATGAGCTTTGCTTTCAAAGAACTTTATTCATTGTTTCGCATAGAATAGCCATGATGCTGTGGACAATTGTGCAAAAAAAGTACCGTGCGAAATCCTATCCTTGTGTGCAATGAAATGCTTGGCATTGTATGAAATTGTACACAGTTGCGTTGTACCTTACGTTTTATTAATCGAACAACATTGCATTCCATACATTGAAATCAATTGCATGGTGTTGTCCGTTTTATGAGTGCATTGCAATCTTACACTGCGTCGCTTTGTATTGCATTGAACGACATCGTGCTGCAGGCCTACTGCATTGTAGTGTTCTGTATTGTATTATTGTGTGTTGCAGGTGGTCACGTTCAAAGATGGCACCACTGCCATTTGCAAGCTGAAGTTTATCTTTGAGGAATATCCTCCCCAACTTCCGGATGGAAAGAGTCCACTAATCGTCAAAGTTGAAGAACCGTCTGTAATCAGCATTGAGGAATAATTATACTTTGTAGGATGATTAATAACTATCTTAAAAATTCATCTCGTGTGCACATGTTCGCGCGCGCGCGTATGTGTATAAGTGTGTGCGCCCGCGCGTGTATGTACATGTAAGTGTTGATACATGTCAGTGTTTCATGTAAGATTAACACTGTTTAGTGAATGCAATGCAAATTTACTTCTCTCCCGATAATTTTATTCGAGTCATTAAATGGAGCACAAGGTAGTTTTACATGGGTATCTTCCTCATTATTGTATACATGTGTGCACAGTACTCTGCTTGTCACACTATTTTATTACATTTATATTTGAGATCTCGGAGTGGCATTATTCTGAGTGCTTAAAACGGTCAAATCAGTGACTTGTTTGCGAGATTCTCGTTCAATGCCTGTGTAAATTCATACAATATTTTATTCTCACTGCGACGTTCGTTGAAGTTTTATCATCCATTTACTGTCTATACCATTCATAGAACACAAACACATTTATTTTTAGACTTATTTGTAAATACACAGCTTCACGTTCAATGGAATTTAATACAGTCACTACGTCAGTATTTCAAAGAAAACAAATACAACACTTTTTATGCGTCGTCACATTTTGCTATCTTACCGAGAATGAATTATGTTTGTTTATGAATAAATTTCCACTGTAATTATTCGTTGCGTTCGTTCTTTTTTCATTTAGTCAACAATGTTGAAGATTCAACATCATTTAACCGTATTAA